>CM019070.1:163833959-164130068 GCA_009667805.1 Leptobrachium leishanense | reverse complement strand
TATACTGACACTATCACACTGTGACCCCCTGATCTATACTGACACTGTGACCCCCTGATCTATACTGACACGATCACACTGTGACCCCCTGATCTATACTTCTACTTACTTCCTCATAGAACGTAATTAGAACGTAATACAAATAGATTATAACGAGCACAATGATACAGTGAATTATTTGCATTTTTTGGTGTAAGCGCCTCCATACATCCCGGCCGTTCGCTCAGATTCCTCGTGGCTTTTATTCCTCAGGATCAAACAATAGTTTATTTTAGAGTTGCTGGAATTCGGTGTTTTTCCAGAGAAAGCTCTGCCCGTGGTGAGCCCTCCTTCGTGCCGCGTGCCGCGTCTCAGCCACCTCGATTATACCCCCAGAGCTTTGCGTTTGCAGGAGACGCTGAGGGGTAATGAGGGACCTGGAGTCCCTATAAGCAGGCGCTGAGTAACTCGCCCGTCCCCTGAACAGACCGGCGAGTCTGGAGGTTTGCGGCTTCCTCCTCGCCTCTTCCTCTCTCCTGTTTCTTACCTCTCTGGGCTCTCATTGATCGTCCTTACGTTTTCCATGTGAACGCGGAATAATCCGGCGTAACAGTCACACGATGAAAAGAGACGATGGAGGAAAGGTCTGCACATTGAAACCCGCGGCGGCTCCTTTGAAGGAAGGGATCCGGTGTGAGTCCACATGGAGACGGGATGACGGGCATAATGAATGGCTGCATCGCCTGGAGCCACTGCCGAATGAAAGCCGCTAGAGATTCACGCAGGGTCTCTGCGATAAAGATATATGACTGCGCTTACACCGCGCAATAAACCCAAAAATATCAAATACGCCTTTCATCACATTCAGCATTCGAGGTGGGCCCTGGACTCTGGATTGTTCATATATCTGGGGTTTCCTCTGGGAAGTGGAGTGTAAGGAAACAGGAAGGAAGCGACGCCTCGGTTTCCACTAAATTTAAGATGGGGTAACGCCCACCGCGCCGCGTGCTGCCCTGCGTTGGGTTTAGAAATATCTAGATACGAAGGAACATGTCTCCACTGACAATACAATGTTACCAGAAGAAACACGAGCCCCAGCCGCTCACAGTGTGGAGGACGCGCCTGTCAATGAACAAGATAAAACTTTGTTGTCCACCGCCTGCGATGACAAAGACAGCGACGCGACAAAGCGCAGATATATCATTAACGGGTCTAATAAACACATGGAATATTCTGGTTACCAATAAATACCCTGTGAGTACAGACCGGCAGGGCGCCGCCTTCCACGGCAGCATAGCGTGTGGGCGGGATTTATTACACGGCATCTTGTCACTTTCGGCAGACACACAGGGACGCAGCGCAAACCCAGCTCATATAATATAATCCCCCTCTTAGCGCACAGCCTGGGGGCGCCGGTACCAGCCGGGTCTCTGCGATAGAGAGCGCAGAATACCCTCTATAAAGCTGTCACGGCGGGAGGCGCACTCGGCACGCACCGCGCTCCGATATTGATGTTTTCAATAAATAAGCCATGTTGGAAGTAAAACGTACGGCAGCCCAGATCGAGGGAAGAGGATGGCGGTGTGCGTGAGATTCATGACGCGGAGGAGGGGTCAGGCAGAGGTTATCCGCCATGAAGGCTGCTGGAACGCGCGCGGATATATAGATTGTCCGTCACGGGGGGTTTGTGTAATAAAAAGGTTCTGAAAAACGCGGAATCGGAACAATTTCAATAAAAATAACAAATTATTAAAAGCACAAAAAATGAATAGATTGTATCAGCTGACCGGGGACGGTCTGTCTCACCAACATGCGCCGTCACCTTGTAATGGATGGAAGAAGTGAGGGGCATCTCCCCCCCCCTTGCCCTGCGCAGTTATATTAACCCTTACACCTCCAGGCATGAGATTAATGAGGGATCCCATACCTTATGCTAAGTGATTCCTTTCCTCCTCTTGCTCCATGTTTTGCAGAGATGACATTGATTTCACTCGGGTGGCAATGCAGGGGTTAATTCAGGGGGTTTCACCCCCTCTTCCCTCTCATTCAGTTTCATTTGGAGGGTCTCAGATTCAGCTGATTGGACAGAAAGGACAGAAAATAAATGGGAAAGTTTACCCTGAAACACTGGAAATATCACCAAGTCAGACATAAACGTGGATCCCCCTGTGCCCCCCAAACCACCCAGCCCCCCCCCATTCCCACATGACGCACGCCATGACAGCGTTGTATTACGGATGCCAGTCCACGCGGTGCTGACCCAATATAGGTCCCACATCTCCTCGCTGGAGTTCTCCTCCCTGTAGGTCGGATGGAGGAACTAACGCAGAGCAATTAAGTGTCTCCCAGGGACCCTTTTTAATTACACTGTGCGGCGCGCGCCGTAACCAGGCGACTTAAAGAATGATTAGAGCGTACCTCTCCCCCTCTCACAGCCCCGGCAGCCTGGAGGCAGCGAGCGGCACAGCCACAGCACGTAATTAAAATGATATCACTTACTGATTTGTGTAAACGCCGCGCAACAAAATATTTACCTCATTGCAGCGCGAGACGACAACGTCCTGACACAATGTATCGGCGAATCGGCTGGCGGCGTCCACTGGAGAGATCCCACCAAATCTATCCCTCTCCCCCCGGAGCGCAGTGATGGGAAGCGCCCGCGGAGACGCTGCTTTACACTTTATTACTTTTTTATTTTTAATGCGATTTTGTTGGAAATGTAAATTGCGCATTTAAGCGACACGAGAAACGCCGATGGTTCAGTGAGGGCGGAGGAAAATGCCAGTGAACACTTCTGGTTTCTGTAACCGGCACGTTTCCAGAGTCTGGCGATCTAAAAATAATAAATACAAGAGACGTTAGATGGGAATAAAGCGCTTTATGATGGCGGTGCACTTTCTGCGGAGCGCTCGGCAGATGCCGGCAGAGCTGGGATTATATCAGAATGGGACGCCCGCTGTGCATGAAAATTACCTGAACGCAACAAGCATGTGAATGAACAGACCCATCAGCGATGGAATGAGGACTGAACCAGAGAGAGCTGAGGAGCCAGGTACCCCCAAAGGAGAGCATGGAGCAGCCAGGTACCCCCAAAGGAGAGCATGGGACCGCCAGGTACCCCAAAGGAGAGCATGGAACTGCCAGGTACCCCCAAAGGAGAGCAGGGGACACCGGGTACCCCCAAAAGAGAGCATGGCGCAGCTAGGTACCCCCAAAGGAGAGCATGGAGCAGCCAGGTAACTTGAAGAGCAGCATAGAACAGCCAGGTACCCCCAAAGGAGAGCATGGGACCACCAGGTACCCCCAAAGGAGATTTTCCATTGACAATCGTGGTTACAATTATCACTATAGTATATAATTCATAAAATGTACCTTTTTATTAATCTTCATATAAAACCATTGTAAACAAAACCACCCACAGTGGTTGACAAACACACAATAACACAAAAATAGCAGATAGGGTAAGGTTTTCAATCTTGTCTTTTTTGTTCAAAAGATTATCACAATATGTCTTTTCCTTTTAAATTCTCTATTTCTTAAGAAGTAAGAAGCCAACCTTCGTGGGTTGGTGGGTATAGGAAAGTAGGAAAAGACTCTAGATAAATGTCAATACTGTGAGATCACAACAAGGGGAGCGTTCCCCAGCAGCTCAACAACAAAATTTACAAGAAAAAAACATTTGGCAATCTCCCTAAATCTGCAATTAACCCGTCCCTTTCAATGCGGTGGACGCGCTGAGCGCGTCCACCCGCATTGCTACTTTGCTGCGGAGGACGCACTGAGCGCGTCCTCCCTTTGCAGCTGCGATCAGCTGGTATCATCGATGTCAGTCCAGCCTCCAGGACCCCGGCGGGCACGATAGGTGTCATCGCGCATGCGCGATGACGTCTATTTCAGGCACCCCTCCCCGCCATTGCAGGGAAGGTGCCCCCTCCCCTTCCCCGCGGGCCAGCGATTAAAGACAGGCACCGCCTGGAAGGGCACAGCCTGCCCTTCCAAGCGGCGGCTGTCTTTAACCCCTAGGGGGCTGGATCGCGATATGGTGCTAACATGCGCCGTATCGCGGTCCCCTCCCGGAGCTTCCGGGATATCCCCCTAATGACTGGCGTCATCGCGCAGAGCACGATGGTGCCAGTTTTGAAATTAACCCCTTGCTGCCACCTATAGTGGAGATAGGGGGTTCCAATGAACCCCCATCTCCCGATCCGTGACAGCTAGGGGTTAATGTTTGCTATCATTGGAACAGCCAGAGCGTGGCCTTTCCAATGATACCAAACATGACCATGTAAAATGTAAAAAAAAAAAAAAGATTTTCGTTTTATTAGTGCAGCAATATTGTTCCCATTTCAATTATAATGTGAACAATGATGCTGCACTAACGATTTGTTCTATGGGGGGCGTTTGCTAAAAAACACGTATTTTTCCCCCAAAAAAGTAACGATTCCTCATTTCTAATTTTTTTTAACAAGCGCACCCCATAGAAAATATAACCGCAAACGATCGCATGTTAAAATGTGAAAAAAACCACTTTACACGCTGTAAATTATTGAAAATTCAAATTTTATTGCATTTTTTGTTATAATATACAGACATGACATAACGTATACATATAATAATGACATATTATGAATCTGCACAGTCTGCCGGAAAGAACGATATATAATATGTCTGGGTCATATATTAAAATAAGGCTTCAAAACGTGGTTAAATATGATGAGCGAAACCGGTAAAAATGAGCTCAGCACAGAGGCGTGAAAAGGCTCAGCAGCGAAAGGGTTAACACACTTAGCTGTGCCAATGGGACAATAGGGTTTCAGATGTTAATTTCAAACTGTCTGAAATTTGGAATTTGTGGGAGATAGGAGACCATTATTATTCTCCAACTATATTTATATCTCCACTCCCACTACCAAACCATTACCCTCCAGGCAATCTTAAGGCTCCAGATATTGAAGTTAACGGAGAGAGCGATATTTGTTCGAACATGCTGAACTCTGATTGGCCCGCACAACTCACATGTCCCAATGCATCTTGGCGCATGCGTATTGGACGCCAACAAACGAAACTGAAAGTTGCGTTTTCCAATACTCTTCTCACTATGTTTTTGCGCATGCGTGTACGCCAGTCTTACATGCTCCAGATCAAAACCCAAAGTGAGGGTTCCCATGATTTGAGAACCGGTGTTCAGCCCATTGAGCGAACTTGCCATAATGGCGAACCCGCGTCACTTCCAGTGCACCTACGTCACCAAAAGTGACGAAAATCAGCTGTGTACAGCATCCAGAGGTAGGACTCTTGAAACAGCCCGTCCCAGCACCTCTCCTCCCCCCCTATCATACACGCCGGGAGAGAGGGAGTCTTTTAAATGACACCTCAACCAGCCCGCTGCGATGCTCAGGGACGGAGATCCAGGGCTCCAAAGGAGCACTGGGTTCCCCTGCAATGCAAGGTTCCCCCAGGGGAGAAGGCAGCAATCCCTCCCCGGGGTCTGTGACCCTCGATGCGGGGAGAAGTGGTGGGACAGGGGGCTGATTTTTTTTTTTGTGAAAGGATTTTACCAGGAAGGATACATAGAGATTTCTCTAGTTTTCAAGTATGTCCTGGGTGGCGAATCTGTACCGTTAGGTGTCTTGCCAAGGACACTTACTGGAGAGGTGCTCGCTGGGATCGAACCCATGACTCCACAGGCTCTCTCCACGCAGAGCGGTGACATTACCTCTACTCCACCCAGCCGGTACCTTCCTGTTTGAGCGTGCGGGGGCTGGCTGGGGGAGACGCTGGGACGGTTGTTTCCTTCTCCCTCTCTCCAAGAGTGTATGTATGATAGGGGGGGGGAGAGGTGCTGGGACGGGCTGTTTCAAGAGTCCTACCTCCGGATGCTGTACACAGCTGATTTTCACTTTTGGTGACATATGTGCACCAGAAGTGACGCGGGTTCGCCATTGTGGCAAGTTCGCTCGAAGGGCAGAACACCGGAAGTTGCGGTTGGCAGCCTTGAAATCATTCATTTATTGACACTAATTTCCACCTACCTGGATGGATAACTTCTACGGTCCAGTATTAAACATTCTTTTGACTCTTTTGATTCCCAATATCATTATGTTTATTCATTTCAAGTTGTGACATATATGCAAAATTCACAAATAAATAGTGTCTTTTATATTGTTTATTTATTATTATTATTATTGTTTTTTACAACATCCTCCCTCTTACATGATTTAACCAGAATGATATATTATAAATTCAATAAGGAGGAAAAGATGGAACCCGACTTTTTAAGGCTAAACTTTTTATCTCATATACCTTGACACCTCCTCATATGTATATTAACTTAATATATATGTTCCTGAGAAATTGGTATCAAGCAATTAAAGAAAAGAAAATAAGGGAAACCGACAATTTGTCTATAAATTACAGAAAAGGTGTATATGTAAATCCCTCATTATTTAAGACCTTTGGGGCTAAGTGTCTGTAATTTGTATATCCACCAGGCTTCTTTTTGTTGTAGTTTTTTATCAATGTCACCCCCTCTATCTGTTTGATTTATTTGGTCAATTATCATAAATCGAGCATCATCAGATTTGTTTTCGTGATGTATGCGCAAATGTCTTGAAACAGGGGTCTCTCTGAAATAACAAACTGATCTAATATGTTCAAGTATACGTAACTGGCGAGTTGTTTTCCCTACATAAAGGAGTCCACAGGAGCATTGTAAAAGATATATAACTCCTTCAGATTTGCAATTGAAAGATTTTCTAACTTCAAAATTATTTTGATTACTGCTATCCCTAAAGGTGTCAGATGGTATAGCTATATATTGGCATGCTTTACATTTGCCACATTTTCGTGTGCCACAAAAAGTTTGTGTTAGCCAAGTGGTTTTAATTTTTTTTGTTCATTTTGATATTATAGTGGCTGTGGCAGACTTCATCTCGGATATTTCGTCCTCATCTTGTGGTAAAAGTAGCAGTTGGTGAAACAACACTCGTTAGTTATTCATCTGCCGTTAGAATTGGCCATATTGATTTTATATCACTGTTAGCTATATCATAGTCTCCAATAAGTCTAATTCTGCCAGTGTTGCTTTTTTGTATAGATTTTTGAGCAGTGTCTCTCTATCTTTTCCCAGAGCCCGATGGAAGGCCCTTTTTAACACTCTCTGCGGATATCCTTTTTGTCTAAACCTGGCACGTAGATCCTGTGCTTGTATCAAAAACGCTTCTAAAGTAGAGCAATTTCTCATTAATCTTACATATTGTCCCACTGGTATCCCTGCTTTCAGGGAGTAAGGATGGTAACTCTCCCAATGCAGTAAATCATTGGTTGAAGTGGGTTTCCTATAGATCGTGGTACTGACTTTTCCCTCAGTTTTTGACTTACTGATATTAATGTCAAGGAAATTCAAAGATGTAGTTTGTATCTCAGATGTAAATTTTAGATTAAGTTCGTTATTATTTAACTTTTGACAAAAACTGGTGAAGGTCTCAATATCTCCTTCCCACACAATTAAGATGTCATCAATAAAGCGTTTCCAAATTGAAATTTTTGAGGTAAACATTTCCATTTCAGGATGGAATACATATTGTTCCTCCCAAAGCCCCAGGAAGAGGTTTGCATATGATGGGGCCCTAGATGTGCCCATTGAAGTGCCCCAAATCTGTAAATAATAACGTCCATCGAGCAGGAAGAAATTTCTAGTCAGGATAAATTCCAACAGCTTCAACAGAAATTCAATCATCTGTGGGGTATAGTTTGTCTTATTCGTTAGAAAATGTCTTGTATGTAAAAGCCCTTGTTCATGTGGTATAGATCCATAGAGGTTCTCCACATCCAGGCTACATAATAAGCTATTCGATGGAATGTCAATTTCTGAGATTTTCATCTAAAGTATCCTTCGTATCTCTCAGATATGATGGTAAAGTTTGAACAAGAGGTTTAAGAAAACTATCAACATATTGGCTGATCTTCTCTGTCAAATTGTTTTTGCCGATACTATTGGACGTCCTGGTGGGTTGATAGATTTTTGTGTAATTTCGGCAAATAATAAAAAGTAGCTATTGTTGGTGCTTCTGGGTATAAGGTCTTACATTCATCCTTAGTTATCAATCCCTGTTCTATCGCTTGTTGTAAGATATTATACAACTCTTGTTTGAAAATCTGCAGAGGGTTAGAAGGTAAAATTCTATATGTTGTCTGATCTTTTAAAAGACGTTCAACCATAGTTGCTTATTTCTCACGATCCATCACAACTGTATTTCCCCCTTATCAGAGGGTTTTAGAATTATTTTGTGTTTTCTTTTAATTGGTTCAAAGCCATTTTCTCCTCTTGTGAGAAATTGTTTGAACTCGTATATTTTTTCCTTGGTTTTAAAGATTCAATGGCCGCAGTAGTCATATTAACAAATGTCTGGATACTACTATATTCCTTAAAGGGAGTTATCATTCCGGTTAAATCATGTAAGAGGGAGGATGTAGTAAAAAAACAATATAAAAGACACCATTTATTTGTGAATTGTGCATATATGTCACAACTTGAAATGAATAAACATAATGATATTGGGAATCAAAAGAGTCAAAAGAATGTTTAATACTGGACCGTAGAAGTTATCCATCCAGGTAGGCGGAAAAAAGGCACAATTAGTCAATAAATGAATGATTTCAAGGCAGCCTACCGCACCTTCCGGTTCTCAAATCATGGGAACCCTCACTTTGGGTTTTGATCTGGAGCATGTAAGACTGGCGTACACGCATGCGCAAAAACATAGTGAGAAGAGTATTGGAAAACGCAACTTTCAGTTTCGTTTGTTGGCGTCCAATACGCATGCGCCAAGATGCATTGGGACATGTGAGTTGTGCGGGCCAATCAGAGTTCAGCATGTTCGAACAAATATCGCTCTCTCCGTTAACTTCAATATCTGGAGCCTTAAGATTGCCTGGAGGGTAATGGTTTGGTAGTGGGAGTGGAGATATAAATATAGTTGGAGAATAATAATGGTCTCCTATCTCCCACAAATTCCAAATTTCAGACAGTTTGAAATTAACATCTGAAACCCTATTGTCCCATTGGCACAGCTAAGTGTGTTAACTCTTTCGCTGCTGAGCCTTTTCACGCCTCTGTGCTGAGCTAATTTTTACCGGTTTCGCTCATCATATTTAACCGCGTTTTGAAGCCTTATTTTAATATATGACCCAGACATATTATATATCGTTTTTCCGGCAGACTGTGCAGATTCATAATATGTTAATTATTATATGTATACGTTATGTCATGTCTGTATATTATAACAAAAAATGCAATAAAATTTGAATTTTCAATAATTTACAGCGTGTAAAGTGGTTTTTTCACATTTTAACATGCGATCGTTGCGGTTATATTTTCTATGGGGTGCGCTTGTTAAAAAAAATTAGAAATGAGGAATCGTTACTTTTTTGGGGGAAAAATACGTGTTTTTTAGCAAACGCCCCCCATAGAACAAATCGTTAGTGCAGCATCATTGTTCACATTATAATTGAAATGGGAACAATATTGCTGCACTAATAAAACGAAAATCTTTTTTTTTTTTTTACATTTTACATGGTCATGTTTGGTATCATTGGAAAGCCACGCTCTGGCTGTTCCAATGATAGCAAACATTAACCCCTAGCTGTCACGGATCGGGAGATGGGGGTTCATTGGAACCCCCTATCTCCACTATAGGTGGCAGCAAGGGGTTAATTTCAAAACTGGCACCATCGGTGCTCTGCGCGATGACGCCAGTCATTTAGGGGGATATCCCAGGAAGCTCCGGGAGGGAGGGACCGCGATACGCCGCGCATGTTAGCACCATATCGCGATCCAGCCCCCTTAGGGGTTAAAGACAGCCGCCGCTTGGAAGGGCAGGCGCGATGCGCCTTCCAGGCGGTGCCTGTCTTTAATCGCTGGCCCGCGGGGAAGGGGAGGGGGCACCTTCCCTGCAATAGCGGGGAGGGGTGCCTGAAATAGACGACAGTGCATCAGGCGCATGGCGCGATGACACCTATCGTGCCCCCGCCTGGGGTCCTGGAGGCTGGACTGACATCGATGATACCAGCTGATCGCGGCTGCAAAGGAGGCGGACGCGCTCAGCCGCGTCCTCCGCAGCAAAGTAGCAATGCGGGTGGACGCGCTCAGCGCGTCCACCTCATTGAAAGGGACGGGTATAATTGCAGATTTAGGGAGATTGCCAAATGTTTTTTTCTTGTAAATTTTGTTGTTGTTAGCTGCTGGGGGACGCTCCCCTTGTGTGATCTCACAGTATTGACATTTATCTAGAGTCTTTTCCTACTTTCCTATAACCACAAACACCCACGAAGGTGGCTTCTTACTTCTTAAGAAATAGAGAATTTAAAAGGAAAAGGCCTATTATTTGTGTATAATCTTTTTGAACAAAAAAGACAAGATTGAAAACCTTTACCCTATCTGCTATTTTTGTGTTATTGTGTGTTTGTCAACCACTGTGGGTGGTTGTTGTACACAATGGTTTTATATGAAGATTAATAAAAGGTACAATTTTATGAATTATATACTATAGTTGATTACACCAATATGCAGGTTTTGTTGTTTTGAAATCAATAGGTGTATCTGAATGGATTTCTTGCGCAGATTCCGAAAATGACCTTCAAAATTCTGTATCACGTCAAGTTTTTTCACAAATGACGGAAATGTGAAAATTTAAAAAAACGTTTCATGAATGTTGTCTTTGAGCGGGGACTTCAAGGTGATTGGAATATTGCTCGGCCAACAAGCCGGCTACACCAAATCTCCTTGCTTTTTGTGTGAATGGGACTCCAGAGCAAGGACGGAACATTGGGTTCGGCAGCAGTGGCCAGTCAGAAGTACATTCACACCTGGCGAAAAAAACATTGTTTCACTTCCACTGGTTGATCCCTCGAAAATACTGTTGCCACCTTTACGCATCAAACTTGGCTTAATGCAGCAATTCGTGACAGCTTTAAGCAGGGACAGCAAATGCTTTCAGTATCTTCGTGGTAAGATTCCATCAATCACGTCTGAAAAAATTAACGCTGGCATTTTCATAGGCCCTCAAATACGAAAATTAATGGCAGACATTGTATTCGAGGAAACCATGAGTGAGTGCGAATTGCGAGCATGGGCTGCATTCAGAAATGGGGTACACAACTTTTTGGGGAACACGAAGGCTTCAAATGACACCACTTTAGTGGAGGATATGCTGGAATCCTATGAAATGCTTGGTTGCAACATGAGGGTCAAAGTTCACTATCTTCATGCTCATCTAAATTACTTTCCTAACAATCTTGGTGATTTTTTGGAAGAACATGGCGAGCGTTTCCATCAGGATATTAAAGTGATAGAAAAGAGATAAAGGAAAGTGAACTGTACATATGATGGCGACTATTGTTGGATGTTGAACAGAGACTGTACGGACGCACACGAAGACAATCCAAAAAGAGGAAGTTTGAAGGGGAGCCCAGTGGCGAATGTTAGCAGTGTTTGCTTTTTAATATGTATTTATGTTTTTCTATTCCTTAAACAATCATTCCGCCCCATCCAGAGAACATTTTCACACGTTACAAACTTTGCCATATAGCAATGTCGTTAAAAAATAATGTTTTTTTAAATTTTCACATTTCCATCATTTGTGAAAAAACTTGACGTTATACGGGAGTTTGAAGGTAATTTTCGGAATCTGCACAAAAAATCCATTCAGATTCACCTATTCATTTCATTTGAAAAGAACAGAAAAAGGTTGAAAAATTGCAGATCAGTGAATTGTAATCACGATTGTCAATAGAAAATTATGATATTTAGGGTTACCCCCTGCAACTCTGACGAAGTGGTTGTCCATCTAAATCCTTGGTGACCATTATAGTTTGAAAATTGTCTTGTTCATCTTGACCTTGTACTAAACCCCAAAGGAGAGCATGGGACTGCAAGGTACCCCCAAAGGAGAGCATAGGACGCCAGGTACCCCCAAAGGAGAGCATAGGACGCCAGGTACCCCCAAAGGAGAGCATGGAGCAGCAAGGGAACCTGAAGAGCAGCATAGAACAGCCAGGTACCCCCAAAGGAGAGCATGGGACCACCAGGTACCCCCAAGGGAGAGCATGGAACCACCAGGTAACCTGAAGAGTAGCATAGAACAGTCAGGTACCCCCAAAGGAGAGCATGGGACTGCCAGGTACCTCCAAAGGAGAGCATGGGACGCCAAGTAACCCCAAAGGAGAGCATGGGACGCCAAGTAACCCCAAAGCAGAGCATGGGACGCCAAGTAACCCCAAAGGAGAGCATGGGACGCCAAGTAACCCCAAAGCAGAGCATGGGACAGCCAAGTAATCCCAAAGCAGAGCATGGGACGCCAAGTAACCCCAAAGCAGAGCGTGGGACCGCCAGGTACCCCCAAAAGAGAGCATGGAGCAGCCAGGTAACCCCCAAAGGAGAGCATGGAGCAGCCAGCTAACCTGAAGAGCAGCATAGAACAGCCAGGTACCCCCAAAGGAGAGCATGGGACCACCAGGTACCCCCAAAGGAGAGCATGGGACCGCAAGGTATCCCCAAAGGAGAGCATAGGACGCCAGGTACCTCCAAAGGAGAGCATGGAGCACCAAGGGAACCTGAAGAGCAGCATAGAACAGCCAGGTACCCCCAAAGGAGAGCATGGGACCACCAGGTACCCCCAAGGGAGAGCATGGAACCACCAGGTACCCCCAAAGTAGAGCATGGAACCACCAGTTAACCTGAAGAGTAGCATAGAAGAGCCAGGTACCACCAAAGGAGAGCATGGGACTGCCAGGTACCCCCAAAGGAGAGCATGGGACGCCAAGTACCCCCAAATCAGAGCATGGGATGCCAAGTACCCCCAAAGCAGAGCATGGGACTGCCAGGTACCCCCAAAAGAGAGCTTGGAGCAGCCAGGTAACCCCAAAGGAGAACATGGAGCAGCCAGGTAACCTGAAGAGCAGCATAGAACAGCCAGGTACCCCCAAAGGAGAGCATGGGACCACCAGGTACCCCCAAAGGAGAGCATGGGACACCAGGTACCCCCAAAGGAGAGCTTGGGACACCAGGTACCACCAAAGGAGAGCATGGAGCAGCAAGGGATCCTGAAGAGCAGCATAGAACAGCCAGGTACCCCCAAAGGAGAGCATGGGACCACCAGGTACCCCCAAAGGAGAGCATTGGACCGCAAGGTATGCCCAAAGGAGAGCATGGGACCACCAGATACCCCCAAAGTAGAGCATGGAACCACCAGGTAACCTGAAGAGTAGCATAGAACAGTCAGGTACCCCCAAAGGAGAGCATGGAACCACCAGGTAACCTGAAGAGTAGCATAGAACAGCCAGGTACCACCAAAGGAGAGCATGGAACTGCCAGGTACCCCCAAAGGAGAGCATGGGATGCCAAGTACCCCCAAAGCAGAGCATGGGACTGCCAGGTACCCCCAAAGGAGAGCATGGAGCAGCCAGGTAACCTGAAGAGCAGCATAGAACAGCCAGGTACCCCCAAAGGAGAGCATGGGACGCCAAGTACCCCCAAAGCAGAGCATGGGACTGCCAGGTACCCCCAAAGGAGAGCATGGAGCAGCCAGGTAACCTGAAGAGCAGCATAGAACAGCCAGGTACCCCCAAAGGAGAGCATGGGACCACCAGGTACCCCCAAAGGAGAGCATGGGACACCAGGTACCCCCCAAAGGAGAGTTTGGGACACCAGGTACCCCCAAAGGAGAGCATGGGACCGCAAGGTATCCCCAAAGGAGAGCATGGGACGCCAGGTACAGCCAAAGGAGAGCATTGAGCAGCAAGGGAACCTGAAGAGCAGCATAGAACAGCCAGGTACCCCCAAAGTAGAGCATGGAACCACCAGGTAACCTGAAGAGTAACAAAGAACAGCCAGGTACCCCCAAAGGAGAGCATGTAACTGCAGAACTTCAAAGGAGGGGGAAGCCAAAGAAAAATAACTTTTTATTCACAATATTGATGGCTATGAGTCTAATCACGTTTATTAAATTAAGATAACATATAGAAATATCCAGCCTGGAGTGTCCCGGATAACATATAGAAATATCCAGCCCAGATTGTACCAGATAACATATAGAAATTTCCAGGCCGGAGTGTCCCGGATAACATATAGAAATATCCAGCCCAGAGTGTCCCGGATAACACATAGAAATATCCAGCCTGGATTGTCCCGGATAACATATAGAAATATCCAGCCCGGAGTGTCCCGGATAACATATAGAAATATCCAGCCTGGATTGTCCCGGATAACATATAGAAATATCCAGCCCGGAGTGTCCCGGATAACATATAGAAATATCCAGCCTGGATTGTCCCAGATAACATATAGAAATATCCAGCCCGGATTGTCCCGGATAACATATAGAAAAATCCAGCCCGGAGTGTCCCGGATAACATAGAAATATCCAGCCTGGAGTGTCCCGGATAACATATAGAAATATCCAGCCCGGTGTGTCCCGGATAACATATAGAAATATCCAGCCCAGAGTGTCCCGGATAACACATAGAAATATCCAGCCTGGATTGTCCCGGATAACATATAGAAATATCCAGCCCGGAGTGTCCCGGATAACATATAGAAATATCCAGCCTGGATTGTCCCGGATAACATATAGAAATATACCAGCCCGGAGTGTCCCGGATAACATATAGAAATATCCAGCCTGGATGTCCCAGATAACATATAGAAATATCCAGCCCGGATTGTCCCGGATAACATATAGAAAAATCCAGCCCGGAGTGTCCCGGATAACATAGAAATATCCAGCCTGGAGTGTCCCGGATAACATATAGAAATATCCAGCCCGGAGTGTCCCGGATAACATATAGAAATATCCAGGCCGGAGTGTCCCAGATAACATATAGAAATATCCAGCCCAGATTGTACCAGATAACATATAGAAATATCCAGCCTGGAGTGTCCCAGCTAACATATAGAAATATCCAGCCCGGAGTGTCCCGGATAACATATAGAAATATCCAGCCTGGAGTGTCCCGGATAAACATTATAGAATATCCAGCCGGGGAGTGTCCCGGATAACATGTAGAAATATCCAGCCCGGAGTGTCCCGGATAACATATAGAAATATCCAGCCCGGAGTGTCCCGGATAACATATAGAAATATCCAGCCCGGAGTGTCCCGGATAACATATAGAAATATCCAGCCCGGAGTGTCGCGGATAACATATGGAAATATCCAGCCTGGAGTGTCCCGGGTAACATATAGAAATATCCAGCCCGGATTGTACCGGATAACATATAGAAATATCCAGCCTGGAGTGTCCAGGATAACATATAGAAATATCCAGCCTGGAGTGTCCCGGATAACATATAGAAATATCCAGCCCGGAGTGTCCCGGATAACATATAGAAATATCCAGCCCGGAGTGTCCCGGATAACATATAGAAATATCCAGCCCGGAGTGTCGCGGATAACATATGGAAATATCCAGCCTGGAGTGTCCCGGGTAACATATAGAAATATCCAGCCCGGATTGTACCGGATAACATATAGAAATATCCAGCCTGGAGTGTCCCGGATAACATATAGAAATATCCAGGCCGGAGTGTCCACGGTAACATATAGAAATATCCAGCCCGGAGTGTCCCGGATAACATATAGAAATATCCAGCCTGGAGTGTCCCGGGTAACATATAGAAATATCCAGCCTGGAGTGTCCCGGATAACATATAGAAATATCCAGCCCGGAGTGTCCCGGATAACATATAGAAATATCCAGCCCGGAGTGTCCCGGATAACATAGAAATATCCAGCTCGGAGTGTCCCGGATAACATATAGAAATATCCAGCCCGGAGTGTCCCGGGTAACATATAGAAATATCCAGCCCGGAGTGTCCCAGATAACATATAGAAATATCCAGCCCGGAGTGTCCCGGATAACATATAGAAATATCCAGCCCGAAGTGTCCCGGATAACATATAGAAATATCCAGCCCGGATTGTCCCAGATAACATAAAGAAATATCCAGCCCGGAGTGTCCCGGATAACATATAGAAATATCCAGCCCGGAGTGTCCCGGATAACATAGAAATATCCAGCCCGGAGTGTCCCGGATAACATATAGAAATATACAGCCCGGAGTGTCCCGGATAACATATAGAAATATCCAGCCCGGAGTGTCCCGGATAACATATGGAAATATCCAGCCCGGAGTATCCCGGATAACATATAGAAATATCCAGCCCGGAGTGTCCCGGATAACATATAGAAATATCCAGCCCGGAGTGTCCCGGATAACATAGAAATATCCAGCTCGGAGTGTCCCGGATAACATATAGAAATATCCAGCCCGGAGTGTCCCGGATAACATATAGAAATATCCAGCCCGGAGTATCCCGGATAACATATAGAAATATCCAGCCCGGAGTGTCCCGGATAACATATAGAAATATCCAGCCCGGAGTGTCCCGGATAACATATAGAAATATCCAGCCCGGAGTGTCCCGGATAACATAGAAATATCCAGCTCGGAGTGTCCCGGATAACATATAGAAATATCCAGCCCGGAGTGTCCCGGATAACATATAGAAATATCCAGCCCGGAGTGTCCCGGATAACATATGGAAATATCCAGCCCGGAGTATCCCGGATAACATATAGAAATATCCAGCCCGGAGTGTCCCGGATAACATATAGAAATATCCAGCCCGGAGTGTCCCGGATAACATAGAAATATCCAGCCCGGAGTGTCCCGGATAACATATAGAAATATCCAGCTCGGAGTGTCCCGATAATATAGATAGAAATATCCAGCCCGGAGTGTCCCGGATAACATATAGAAATATCCAGCTCGGAGTGTCCCGGATAACATATAGAAATATCCAGCTCGGAGTGTCCCGGATAACATATAGAAATATCCAGCCTGGAGTGTCCGGATAACATATAGAAATATCAGCCCGGAGTGTCCCGGATAACATATAGAAATATCCAGCTCGGAGTGTCCCGGATAACATATAGAAATATCCAGCTCGGAGTGTCCCGGATAACATATAGAAATATCCAGCTCGGAGTTGTCCCGGATAACATATAGAAATATTCCAGCCTGGAGTGTCCCGGATAACATATAGAAATATCCAGCCTGGAGTGTCCGGATAACATATAGAAATATCCAGCCCGGAGTGTCCCGGATAACATATAGAAATATCCAGCTCGGAGTGTCCCGATAACATATAGAAATATCCAGCTCGGAGTGTCCCGGATAACATATAGAAATATCCAGCCGGAGTATCCCGGATAACATATAAGAAATATCCAGCCCGGAGTGTCCCGGATAACATATGGAAATATCCAGCCCGGAGTATCCCGGATAACATATAGAATATCCAGCCCGGAGTGTCCCGGATAACATATAGAAATATCCAGCCGGAGTGTCCCGGATAACATATAGAAATATCCAGCCCGGAGTGTCCGGATAACATAGAAATATCCGCCCGGAGTGTCCCGGATAACATATAGAAATATCCAGCCCGGAGTGTCCCGGATAACATAGAAATATCCAGCCCGGAGTGTCCCGGATAACATAGAAATATCCAGCTTCGGGATAATACGGCTGAATCTTCCACCAAACCCAAAGCTGCCATCAGGCTCCCGGCACGACCCCACGGCACACGGAGGGTTAAATGCATTCCCTCCCACAATTCTTCCTCACCTTAATGATAAGCTGCCAATGATTTTGCGATGTTGGAAGTTGCCATGGAAACAGCGTTGAAAAGCATTGCACTACATGACGATTAATAAAGTAACACCTGAGATGAACCGGGTAATTACTCGGCGCTCGTTACAAGTTTAACCAGTGATCTCGTCTTCTCCCTTCAGGGAGGAATCAAAGGGGCCGCAAGTCATGAAAGCCACGTTTCCCGCTGCTCGGACCCCGGGAGCCGCATCCTTTAATTGTCCTCTGCGTCTCCAGCGAGTATCAATTTTAATGTGCGGTAATTTAACACTGCAGCCTCAGGGCTTCCTGCGAGCGGGGAACGCAAGACGGCAGCGTGCCACTTCATCAGGACGGAACGAACGCCACGTAAAAACATCACAAACACAAAGATTCCAAACTCTGATACAGAGATACAGGAGCCCCCCCCCCGCTGCCCCCCAATAAAAACATCACAAACACAGAGATTCCAAACTCTGATACAGAGATACAGGAGCCCCCCCCTACTGCCCCCCAATAAAAACATCACAAACACAGAGATTCCAAACTCTGATACAGAGATACAGGAGCCCCCCCCCCCCGTGCCCCCCCAATAAAAACATCAACAAACACAGAGATTCCAAACTCTGATACAGAGATACAGGAGCCCCCCCACGCTGCCCCCAATAAAAACATCACAAACACAAAGATTCCAAACTCTGATACAGGAGATACAGGACCCCCCCCCCCTCGCTGCCCCCAATAAACACATCACAAATACAGAGATTCCAAACTCTGATACAGAGATACAGGAGCCCCCCCCGCTGCCCCCTCAATAAAAACATCACAAACACAAAGATTCCAAACTCTGATACAGAGATACAGGAGCCCCCCCCGCCCCCCAATATAAAACATCACAAACACAGAGATTCCAAACTCTGATACAGAGATACAGGAGCCCCCCCGCTGCCCCCCATAAAAAACATCACAAACACAAAGATTCCAAACTCTGATACACAGATACAGGAGCCCCCCCCCCGCTGGCCCCCCCAATAAAAACATCACAAACACAAAGATTCCAACTCTGATACAGAGATACAGGAGCCCCCCCCGCTGCCCCCCCAATAAAAACATCACAAACACAAAGATTCCAAACTCTGATACAGAGATACAGGAGTCCCCCCCCCGCTGCCCCCCCAATAAAAACATCACAAACACAAAGATCCAAACTCTGATACAGAGATACAGGAGCCCCCCCCCGCTGCCCCCCCAATAAAAACATCACAAATACAGAGATTCCAAACTCTGATACAGAGATACAGGAGCCCCCCCCCCCCGCTGCCCCCCAATAAAAACATCACAAACACAGAGATTCCAAACTCTGATACAGAGATACAGGAGCGCCCCCCCCCGCTGCCCCCCAATAAAAACATCACAAACACAGAGATTCCAAACTCTGATACAGAGATACAGGAGCCCCCCCCTACTGCCCCCCAATAAAAACATCACAAACACAGAGATTCCAAACTCTGATACAGAGATACAGGAGCCCCCCCCGCTGCCCCCCAATAAAAACATCACAAACACAGAGATTCCAAACTCTGATACAGAGATACAGGAGCCCCCCCCCGTGCCGCCCCCAATAAAAGATGTAACCGCGGAATTAACCGCTTCCATAATGACCCCACGCGTTCCGCACGGGCTTGGATCCTGTGCTAGAAGCCCCTTCACCTCTTCCCATCCCCCGCCCACATGTTTGAGGGAATCCCATGCAGACATGGCGTCTTGAGGTGCAGCGGAGCACCTCTGTGTGGATTTTGGGGACCCCCTAACCAGCTCTAGGGGGGGATTCCTGATTTACCCCAAACTTCTCTATTCACTTTTCCAGCAGTAAAGAATTTCCTAAACCTACAGGGTTTGGCAATGAAAGGGTTAATAAAGCAATCAGGAAACTTGCACCGCTCCCCAAATCCTGTTTTCGACCTGACGCCGGATCCTCTCTTTTTGTGCCTTTGCCGCGTGGGGTTTCGGGGGGCTGGGGGGGGGTTACAGGAGGCGCTGTGAATATAAATGAAAAAATTCCGATTTAATTAGGATTGTGGTGAAAACACTGCGCGGCGCAGAGAGCGACATCCAGACGAGGCCCAGGTGAGAGCAGCGTGAATTCCTGCACACGGACGCGCGCTCTGGCTCGCAAGAAGACCCGCGGCGCGGGAAATTGCAATGACTCGACTCGTGTGGAGAATTAACGCCCCGTCGCTGGGATCTGCCGCCTTCAGCGCTTCCCTTCCAGCGAGGTGAAACCCACAGCTGTCAGCGCCAGACCCCCGCGCAGCGCACTGCCACCTCCAGTGGAAACCAACTGAGCCATGCCCACCGGAAAGGGGGCTTATTCACTGAACACTGATTCACACAGCACCTGTTTCTGCAGTGGACAATATACTTCATATGGTGTGGGAGGACGGGACACATTGTGACCTCGCGGCTGTTAAAATTCTGTGCACTTTCTGTCATGTCAGTGTTAACAGTATATGCTTTTTGTTGTGTTGGTGTCAATACTGTACGAATTTTCTTTTGTGTTGGTGTCAATATCGTGCATGTTTTTGTTGTGTTGGTGTTCGTACTGTGTGTGTTTATGTTGTGTCAGTGTTCATGCTGTGCATGTTTCTGTTGTTTTGGTGTTCGTTGTGTCCGTGTTTTTTTGTGTCAGTGTTCATGATGTGTGTGTTTTTGTTGTGTCAGTGTTCGTTGTGTGCGTGTTTTCGTTGTGTCAGTGTTCATGCTGTGTCTGTTTTTGTTGTGTTGGTGTACGTGTTGTGCGTGTTTTTGTTGTAAACATAGAAACATAGAAAAATGTGGTCAGATAAGAACCTTTCGACCCATCTAGTCGCCCAATTACATGGATACTTGACCTGGATTTGTGTTGGTGTTCGTGCTGTGTGTATTTTTGTTGTCAGTGTTCATTGTGTGCGTGTTTTTGTTGTGTCAGTGTTCATGCTGTGTGTGTTTTTGTTGTGTTGGTGTTCATGCTGTGTCTTTGTTGTGTCGGTGTTCTTACTGTGCGTGGTTTTGTTGTGTCCGTGTTCGTGCTGTGCGTGTTTTTGTTGTGCCGGTGTTCATGCTGTGTGTTTTTGTTGTGTCGGTGTTCTTGCTGTGCGTGGTTTTGTTGTGTCCGTGTTCATGCTGTGCGTGTTTTAGTTGTGCCGGTGTTCATGCTGTGTGTTTTTGCTGTATCGGTGTTCTTGCTGTGCGTGTTTTTGCTGTGTCTGTGTCTGTGCTGTGCAAGTTTGTGTTATGTCGGTGTTCATGCTGTGTGTTTTTTGTGTCGTTGTTCTTGCTGTGCGTGTTTTTGTTGTGTCGGTGTTCATTCTGGGTTTTTTTATGTGTCGTGTTTGTGCTGTGCGTGTTTTTGTTGTGTCGGTGTTCGTGCTGTGTGTGTTTTTGTTGTGTCGATGTTTGTGCTGTGCGTGTTTTTGTTGTGTCAGTGGTCGTGCTGTGTGTGTTTTTGTTCTGTAGGTGTTCATGCAATGCATGTATTTGTTATGTCGGTGTTCGTTGTGCGCGTGTTTTTGTTATGTCGGTGTTCGTTGTGTGCGTGTTTTAATTGTGTCTGTGTTCGTGCTGTGTGTGTTTTTGTTATGTTAATGTTCGTTGTGTGTGTTTTTGTTATGTCGGTGTTCGTTGTGTGCGTGTTTTTGTTGTGTCTGTGTTCGTGCTATGCGTGTTTTTGTTATGTTAGTGTTCGTTGTGTGCATGTTTTTGTTATGTCGGTGTTCGTTGCGTGCGTGTTTTTGTTGTGTCTGTGTTTGTGCTGTGTGTGATTTTGTTATGTAAGTGTTCATGCAGTGTGTTTTTTTGTTATGTCAGTGTTCATGCTATGTGTGTTTTTGTTGTATCAGTGTTCGTGCTGTGTGTGTTTTTTATGTCAGTGTTCGTTGTGTGCGTGTTTTGTTATGTCGGTGGTCATGCAGTGTGTGTTTTTGTTGTGTCAGTGTTCATGTTGTGTGTGTTTTTGTTACGTCGGTGTTCATGCAGTGTGTGTTTTTGTTACGTCGGTGTTCATGCAGTTTTTTTTTTTGTTACGTCGGTGTTCTTGCTGTGTGTGTTTTTGTTATGTCGGTGTTCATGCAGTGTGTGTTTTTGTTATGTCGGTGTTCATGCAGTGTGTGTTTTTGTTATGTCGGTGTTCTTGCTGTGTGTGTTTTTGTTATGTCGGTGTTCTTGCTGTGTGTGTTTTTGTTATGTCGGTGTTCTTGCTGTGTGTGTGTTTTTGTTATGTCGGTGTTCTTGCTGTGTGTGTTTTTGTTATGTCGGTGTTTGTGCTGTGCGTGTTTTTGTTGTGTCGATGTTTGTGCTATGCGTGTTTTTGTTATGTTAGTGTTCGTTGTGTGCATGTTTTTGTTATGTCGGTGTTCGTTGCGTGCGTGTTTTTGTTGTGTCTGTGTTTGTGCTGTGTGTGATTTTGTTATGTAAGTGTTCATGCAGTGTGTTTTTTTGTTATGTCGGTGTTCATGCTATGTGTGTTTTTGTTGTATCAGTGTTCGTGCTGTGTGTGTTTTTTATGTCAGTGTTCATGCTATGTGTGTTTTTGTTGTATCAGTGTTCGTGCTGTGTGTGTTTTTTATGTCAGTGTTCGTTGTGTGTGTTTTTGTTATGTCGGTGGTCATGCAGTGTGTGTTTTTTGTTGTGTCAGTGTTCATGTTGTGTGTGTTTTTGTTACGTCGGTGTTCATGCAGTGTGTGTTTTTGTTACGTCGGTGTTCATGCAGTTTTTTTTTTTGTTACGTCGGTGTTCTTGCTGTGTGTTGTTTTTGTTATGTCGGTGTTCATGCAGTGTGTGTTTTTGTTATGTCGTGTTCTTGCTGTGTGTGTTTTTGTTATGTCGGTGTTCTTGCTGTGTGTGTTTTTTGTTATGTCGGTGTTCTTGCTGTGTGTGTTTTTGTTATGTCGGTTGTTCTTGCTGTGTGTGTTTTTTATGTCAGTGTTCGTTGTGTGTGTGTTTTTGTTATGTCGGTGTTTGTGCTGTGCGTGTTTTTGTTGTGTCGATGTTTGTGCTATGCGTGTTTTTGTTATGTTAGTGTTCGTTGTGTGCATGTTTTTGTTATGTCGGTGTTCGTTGCGTGCGTGTTTTTGTTGTGTCTGTGTTTGTGCTGTGTGTGATTTTGTTATGTAAGTGTTCATGCAGTGTGTTTTTTTGTTATGTCGGTGTTCATGCTATGTGTGTTTTTGTTGTATCAGTGTTCGTGCTGTGTGTGTTTTTTATGTCAGTGTTCGTTGTGTGCGTGTTTTGTTATGTCGGTGGTCATGCAGTGTGTGTTTTTGTTGTGTCAGTGTTCGTGTTGTGTGTGTTTTTGTTACGTCGGTGTTCATGCAGTGTGTGTTTTTGTTACGTCGGTGTTCATGCAGTGTGTGTTTTTGTTACGTCGGTGTTCTTGCTGTGTGTGTTTTTGTTATGTCGGTGTTCATGCAGTGTGTGTTTTTGTTATGTCGGTGTTCATGCAGTGTGTGTTTTTGTTATGTCGGTGTTCTTGCTGTGTGTGTTTTTGTTATGTCGGTGTTCTTGCTGTGTGTGTTTTTGTTATGTCGGTGTTCTTGCTGTGTGTGTGTTTTTGTTGTATCGGTGTTCTTGCTGTGCGTGTTTTTATTGTGTCTGTGTCTGTGCTGTACGTGTTTGTGTTATGTCGGTGTTCTTGCTGTGTGTGTTTTTGTTATGTCGGTGTTCTTGCTGTGTGTGTGTTTTTGTTATGTCGGTGTTCTTGCTGTGTGTGTTTTTGTTATGTCGGTGTTCTTGCTGTGTGTGTGTTTTTGTTATGTCGGTGTTCTTGCTGTGTGTGTTTTTGTTATGTCGGTGTTCTTGCTGTGTGTGTTTTTGTTATGTCGGTGTCTTGTTAATATTCTGCTTTCTTCTCCTTTTAATGAAATCGTTCGTAGAGGAAAGAACATTCATTGTTTGTGGAAACGTGGGATTGCGACGCGTTCCAGGCTTCGGGGGAGCCGGAGCTTAATTTGTTTCTTTACACACCCTTCAAGACGCGGCGTAATGGAAGTAAAACTTCCTGCGAGCAGCTGCTGCCTGGCTGTTTTTTTTGAGGTTTTCCCCAGCGATTCGCGCGTTCTCCTCTTTAATGCCTCGCGCCAAATTAGCAGCTTTAATAAACTTCCTAAAATGCTTTTTCTCCTCTTTCTCCAGATCTTTCTCTCTTATTTTCACGTCGTATTCCTGGGAGCTTCACAAAATAACTAAACCCTGAGTGTTAACCCCTTCATGATCACACAGCTAATATTCTGACTCATTATCCGGGACAGGACGCTGGAAATCGAGATTTAAATGACGGCGAGTTTATCTGCGTCACGAATCCTTCCTCTAGGGATGTGAACAGGTCACTGCAGAATCATCTCGAAAGACGCCGCCATGTTTTGTTTTTTCATGGCTCCCGCAAGTGCCTCCATTTTTTCAGGATTTGCAGAAAAATGCCAAATTCCCGTGAAACGTCCCCATCCTTTATAAACAGATTATTCCATGTTTAATCCAGTCTGTGTTTCCGTCATCTGAAAAAACAAAATCCATATAAAACGGATCCCAGACAATAAAGAATCAATCTTCAGTCTCCAGACACAGCGGGTGATACAGTGTAAATGTTTACAAACACACAATGTAACGCAAAAAGAGTGTTAACAATGAATGCAGGTAAAAGCTCATTAAAATGCTTTAAGAGAAAATATTATGTAACTAGGGCTGTATTTATGCTCCGTCCTGCCCAGATACCCCACACTCTGCTGTCTCCTCATAACCTGACATGAAAGAAATGTGTCAACGAAACAGGTTTTGTTTGTATTTTCTTTATTTACATATTTATGTATTTATTTTATACCCTCCATTACCTCGAAGCCTATTCTCACATTCAACGAGTATTAAAGTAAACTTGCTGCCCCTCAACTTGTTCCCACTCTGAAATGCTGTTACTCTGACCTGCTGTCACTCTGACCTGCCGTCACTCTGACCTGCCATCACTCTGACCTGCTGTCACACTGACCTGCCGTCACTCTGACCTGCTATCACACTGACCTGCCGTCACTCTGACCTGTTGTCACTCTGACCTGCCGTCACTCTGACCTGTTGTCACTCTGACCTGCCGTCGCTCTAACATGCTGTCGATCTGACCTGCCGTCACTCTGACCTGCTGTAACTCTGACATGCTGTCTGCTGTCACTCTGACCTGCCATCACTCTGACATGCTATCACTCTGACCTGCCGTCACTCTCGCCTAATACTCCTCTGACCTGCCGTCACTCTGACTTGCTGTCACTCTGACCTGCCATCACTTTGACCTGCCATCACTCTGACCTGCTGTCACTATGACCTGCTGTCACTCTGACCTGCCATCACTTTGACCTGCCATCACTCTGACCTGCCATCACTCTGACCTGCTGTCACTCTGACCTGCCATCACTTTGACCGGCCATCACTCTGACCTGCCATCACTTTGACCGGCCATCACTCTGACCTGCTGTCACTCTGATCTACCATCACTCTGACCTGCTACCCCTCTGACCTGCTGTCACTCTGACCTGCCGTCACTCTGACCTGCTACCCTCTGACCTGCTGTCACTCTGACCTGCTGTCACTTTGACCTGCCATCACTCTGACCTGCCGTTGCTCTGACCTGCTGTCACTCTGACCTGCTGTCACTCTGACCTGCCGTCACTCTGACCTGCTACCCCTCTGACCTGCTGTCACTCTGACCTGCTACCCCTCTGACCTGCCGTCACTCTGACCTGCCATTACTCTGACCTGCTGTCACTCTGACACTCTGACCTTCCGCCATTTGGTTATTCAAAAACTGGCAATTGATGAATTGCCAGCGAAATACGTTGCTGTTCGGTGGCAGTGAAATATGGTGCTGTTCGGTGGCGGTGCTGTTTGGCGGCAGTGAAATACGGTGCTGTTCGGCGGCAGTGAAATACGGTGCTGTTCGGCGGCAGTGAAATACCCCATAGAGAAGCAATGGTTAATCTATTCACATTGAACAGCAGAGAAATGTCAGTGAAATGCCCTGATGTTCAGTGGTTTAATTCGACAGGTTTAAATCAGGCGAATCCCATAGGTTTCAATGTTAAAAATATTCCCGTTTTAATCCATTATCTAATAAACCGTTTATTATTTTAATCTGCAGCAAAATGTCTCTTATTTATTAATTTTATAGGATTTTTTTAGGCATCTTTCGGGATTTTTTCAGCAATCTTTTCTTCTGTTTTTTTATTTTTTAATATTTCTTCCTTTTTCTGTAACAGCCTTTTTATTCTCATTCATAGGATTTTTATGTGTAAATTCCAGACATTTTCGTTCAGTAGTTTCTTTGCAAACAGCGTTTAAAAGTTACAGTGTTTTTTTTGTTTTTTTAATCCCGTTCGTCGGCTTTTTCCTTTTGCTGCACTGTTCTACGGATCGCTAGCTTTTTTTGGATGCGGTCAGGGGATTTGCGTCGGATCATCGATTGCGTTCGAGATTTTTTTACGGTGGTTTTGCAGCGTTGTTTTCGTTTGAATCAGCGGTTTTGCGGCAGTGTTTTGCGTTCGAGACGGCGGTTTTGCAGTGTTTCTTTTTTCGAATCAGCGGTTTTTCGGATGCGGTTGGCGACTTTTCCCTGCACTTCGGGGTAAAAGCTGAATTTGATTCCCCGAAGTGCAGGGAACAGATAGCGGTAGAATTGTGGTGTTCTTTGAATAACCCTGTTGGTTTTGCCGGATTGGTGCAGGGCCGGTGCGCTCGCCCACACAGACGTTTCTGTATCTAATTAATCGTTAGCGCATCTTTCTCTCGCGTCACTTTCTCCGGAAAGAAAAACCCTCACTTCTGCGAAAACCCAGTTAGAGAAATCTCACTTCTGACCTTTTAGCGAAGATTTGACGGCGTAAGCGCCTATAAAACCGTATCTGCATCAGCAGGACTTTGATGAATCAGCCGGCGCGGCGCCGTAACTGCGATGTAATGAGGACGATGGATTGAGGAGAAAAATAAATAAGAAAGAGAAAAGGCGGCGGTTATTTCCGCGTTCCATTTTTCATGCTCGTTTGACACCGGAGAATTGAAAGAGAGAATAAAAAACGCAAAACTACAGACAAAAACCTGACTTTGACGAATGGGAGGCGGAGAGAGAGGAGCGAACCGCGTTATAATTGGGAATGAAACGCGTTGGCTGATTCAGGCCACGGTATACGCAGAGCGCAGTATGGAAGCCGTGCAGACACGCGGGATGTTTGCGGGACTCGGATAGGGATTTACTTTATCCAAATGTACTCCAGTGGACTACGGACCATAACGTTACTACAACCAACGCCAGGGGTGAAGGAACAACTCTGACTCTCATCATGCACAGCCGATTTCATGGAGAATAAGTGACTCCAACGTACATCATGCAAGCCAAGCCCCCCGTTAATAAATGCCTCTGACTCTCACCATGCACAGCTAATCCCATGGAGAATAAGTGACTCTGACTCTCACCATGCTCAGCTAATCCCATGGAGAATAAGTGACTCTGACTCTCATTACACTCAGCTGATTCCATTTAGAATAAGGCTGCTGTCAGACGAGCGCAGTGTTCACGTCCGTGATTGCGCCTAAAAGTACGTCCGTGATAGCATGACAGGAAGCCCATTGGAGCCTGACACATGAAGTACGTCCGCACTGAACTGCGGACACACAACGGCCTCGGCAAACGGACGCAGGTTAGGCAAGAACGTAATACTGCTAGAACGGACGTGCGGAGTGCGCCACGTCCACAACGTCCGCATAGCTTTGTGTGTGAGTGATGGAGTGAGGTCAGACGGACTGCATTTATACCTCCAGCATTTATACCTCCAGCATTTATACCTCCAGCATTTTTGACGGACAGAATGTTTTTTCATTGTAATTTATTTTTCCCTCCTACATCCGTCATAAAATAACTTCAGTGAAAAAACGGACTGTGTGACCACTACTGCGTCATCCGTACTGACCATGTCCGTACTGCACGGACGTACAGCCCGTAGAAATCACGCTCGTCTGACCCCAGCCTGAAGTGACTCTAACTCCCATCATGCACAGCCAAACCTCTGGTTAATAAATCACTCTGACTCTCAGCAAGCACAGCAAAGGCTACGTTCATTTGATAACTCTGACTCTCATCATGCGCAGCCATGCCCAAGGGGAATAAGTGACTCAGACTCTCAATATGCTCAGCACATGTAAATAAAAGGTGCTGAGAAGCCCTGGCTGGGCCTGGAGAGAGTTGCTATCCCTGGCAGCCGGAGCCCTGGATCTCAGCACTAGCGTTGCCAGATCGGCCATGTTTTCCTGGGCACATATAATGTATTCATGCTGATGGGCAGTGCATGAAAAATGCCACCCTGCAACATGTACAATCCATACGCTGCAGGTAAGGATTCCCAGGTGACCTGCCTTGATTTCCTTCCTGCAGCATATGAATTATACACATTGCAGGGCAGCACTTTTCCTTGAGCTCCCCCTCTGCTTAAAATAGTAAAATGTGTTGTGGTAAACATGGCTGATGTGGTGTCCCCACCCGGCTGTGGATAATGGGAGTTTCCTGAGGCTCTGAATGTTGAAATCAGTTTATTGGGATCCTGCAGCCCCCCCCCACGTCTCATGGAAAGTATTCAACCCCCTCATCCAGTCACCTGCTGAGTGCATGTGCCGGCGGCGCGTCCAGCGCGTCCTCCCGCTTTAATCCTGCACCGCCGTGATGCCTAAATGAAAGAATAATGGAGCTGCGGCGGCTCGGCTCGCGATGACGGGGACGTGTCTGTCTGTTAAGAAGCAATTTCAGTGAAAATTAAGTCAATTTCATGTGAAATCGCGAAGCCGTCACATCTCCCGGGCGGCGAGATTACTTCATCAGACCTGACTTGCCTAAATGAAGCCGGTGAGCGTCCCGCGCGTCTGCCGCGACGCCGGTGACATTGGGAGAAATAGCTTGTGTGCGGATCGAGGGGCCGACGTGATCCAGATGGTCCAAAGATCCTGCGAAACGAGGCGATGATAAGGACAAACACAATGTTTCCATCACTACAAAACACCTGTCCCTTCTCTGCGCGGGGGCGGGGGGGCTTCCTATCGCTACCTCCACGTATTATGTGACGAGAAATGGCCTGTTCAGATAGACCTCTGTAATAAGTTAACCACCCTCTGTATTAACCTCCCTCTATATTAACCGCCCTCTGTATTAACCTCCCTCTGTATTAACCACCCTCTGTATTAACCTCCCTCTATATTAACCACCCTCTGTATTAACCACCCTCTGTATTAACCTCCCTCTATATTAACCACCCTCTGTATTAACCTCCCTCTATATTAACCTCCCTCTGTATTAACCACCCTCTGTATTAACCACCCTCTGTATTAACCTCCCTCTGTATTAACCTCCCTCTATATTAACCACCCTCTGTATTAACCACCCTCTGTATTAACCTCCCTCTATATTAACCACCCTCTGTATTAACCTCCCTCTGTATTAACCACCCTCTGTATTAACCTCCCTCTATATTAACCACCCTCTGTATTAACCTCCCTCTGTATTAACCACCCTCTGTATTAACCACCCTCTATATTAACCTCCCTCTATATTAACCTCCCTCTATATTAACCACCCTCTATATTAACCTCCCTCTATATTAACCACCCTCTATATTAACCTCCCTCTATATTAACCACCCTCTATATTAACCACCCTCTGTATTAACCTCCCTCTGTATTAACCACCCTCTATATTAACCACCCTCTGTATTAACCTCCCTCTATATTAACCACCCTCTATATTAACCACCCTCTGTATTAACCTCCCTCTGTATTAACCACCCTCTATATTAACCACCCTCTGTATTAACCTCCCTCTATATTAACCACCCTCTATATTAACCTCCCTCTGTATTAACCACCCTCTGTATTAACCTCCCTCTATATTAACCACCCTCTGTATTAACCTCCCTCTGTATTAACCACGTTCTGTATTAACCACCCTCTATATTAACCTCCCTCTGTATTAACCACCCTCTGTATTAACCACCCTCTGTATTAACCGCCCTCTGTATTAACCACCCTCTATATTAACCTCCCTCTATATTAACCACCCTCTGTATTAACCTCCCTCTGTATTAACCACGTTCTGTATTAACCACCCTCTATATTAACCTCCCTCTGTATTAACCACCCTCTGTATTAACCACCCTCTATATTAACCGCCCTCTATATTAACCACCCTCTGTATTAACCTCCCTCTGTATTAACCGCCCTCTGTATTAACCACCCTCTATATTAACCTCCCTCTATATTAACCACCCTCTGTATTAACCTCCCTCTGTATTAACCACCCTCTGTATTAACCACCCTCTATATTAACCGCCCTCTATATTAACCTCCCTCTGTATTAACCGCCCTCTGTATTAACCACCCTCTGTATTAACCTCCCTCTGTATTAACCTCCCTCTGTATTAACCACCCTCTATATTAACCACTCTCTGTATTAACCTCCCTCTGTATTAACCGCCCTCTATATTAACCGCCCTCTATATTAACCTCCATCTGTATTAACCGCCCTCTATATTAACCTCCCTCTGTATTAACCTCCCTCTGTATTAACCACCCTCTGTATTAACCTCCCTCTGTATTAACCTCCCTCTGTATTAACCTCCCTCTATATTAACCACCCTCTGTATTAACCACCCTCTGTATTAACCTCCCTCTGTATTAACCGCCCTCTATATTAACCGCCCTCTATATTAACCTCCCTCTGTATTAACCTCCCTCTATATTAACCACCCTCTGTATTAACCACCCTCTGTATTAACCTCCCTCTGTATTAACCGCCCTCTATATTAACCGCCCTCTATATTAACCGCCCTCTATATTAACCGCCCTCTATATTAACCTCCCTCTGTATTAACCTCCCTCTGTATTAACCACCCTCTATATTAACCTCCCTCTGTATTAACCACCCTCTGTATTAACCACCCTCTGTATTAACCACCCTCTGTATTAACCTCCCTCTGTATTAACCACCCTCTGTATTAACCACCCTCTGTATTAATCTCCCTCTATATTAACCTCCCTCTGTATTAACCTCCCTCTGTATTAACCTCCCTCTGTATTAACCTCCCTCTGTATTAATCTCCCTCTATATTAACCTCCCTCTGTATTAACCTCCCTCTGTATTAACCACCCTCTGTATTAACCACCCTCTGTATTAACCTCCCTCTGTATTAACCACCCTCTGTATTAACCACCCTCTGTATTAACCACCCTCTGTATTAACCACCTCTGTATTAACTCCCTCTGTATTAACCTCCCTCTGTATTAACCTCCCTCTGTATTAACCTCCCTCTGTATTAACCACCCTCTGTATTAACCTCCCTCTGTATTAACCACCCTCTGTATTAACCACCCTCTGTATTAACCTCCCTCTATATTAACCTCCCTCTGTATTAACCTCCCTCTGTATTAACCACCCTCTGTATTAACCACCCTCTGTATTAACCTCCCTCTGTATTAACCTCCCTCTGTATTAACCACCCTCTGTATTAACCTCCCTCTGTATTAACCACCCTCTGTATTAACCTCCCTCAGTATTAACCGCCCTCTGTATTACTCACCCTCTATAGTAACTGCCCTCCATATTACTCACCCTCTATAGTAACCACCCTCCATATTACTCACCCTCTATAGTAACCGCCCTCTGTATTACTCACCCTCTGTATTAACCACGCTCTGTATTAACCGCCCTCTGTATTACTCACCCTCTATAGTAACCGCCCTCCATAATACTCACTCTCTATAGTAACCACCCTCCATATTACTCACCCTCTATAGTAACCGCCCTCTGTATTACTCACCCTCTATAGTAACCACCCTCCATATTACTCACCCTCTATAGTAACCGCCCTCCATAATACTCACCCTCTATAGTAACCGCCCTCTGTATTACTCACCCTCTATAGTAACCACCCTCTGTATTACTCACCCTCTATAGTAACCGCCCTCCATATTACTCACCCTCTATAGTAACCTCCCTCTGTATTACTCACCCTCTATAGTAACCGCCCTCCATATTACTCACCCTCTATAGTAACCGCCCTCTGTATTACTCACCCTCTATAGTAACCGCCCTCCATATTACTCACCCTCTATAGTAACCGCCCTCTGTATTACTCACCCTCTATAGTAACCACCCTCCATATTACTCACCCTCTATAGTAACCGCCCTCCATATTACTCACCCTCTATAGTAACCACCCTCTGTATTACTCACCCTCTATAGTAACCGCCCTCTGTATTACTCACCCTCTATAGTAACCACCCTCCATATTACTCACCCTCTATAGTAACCGCCCTCCATATTACTCACCCTCTATAGTAACCGCCCTCTGTATTACTCACCCTCTATAGTAACCGCCCTCCATATTACTCACCCTCTATAGTAACCGCCCTCCATATTACTCACCCTCTATAGTAACCGCCCTCTGTATTACTCACCCTCTATAGTAACCGCCCTCCGTATTACTCACCCTCTATTGTAACCACCCTCTGTATTACTCACCCTCTATAGTAACCACCCTCTGTATTACTCACCCTCTATAGTAACCGCCCTCCATATTACTCACCCTCTATAGTAACCTCCCTCTGTATTACTCACCCTCTATAGTAACCGCCCTCCATATTACTCACCCTCTATAGTAACCGCCCTCTGTATTACTCACCCTCTATAGTAACCGCCCTCCATATTACTCACCCTCTATAGTAACCACCCTCTGTATTACTCACCCTCTATAGTAACCGCCCTCTGTATTACTCACCCTCTATAGTAACCACCCTCCATATTACTCACCCTCTATAGTAACCGCCCTCCATATTACTCACCCTCTATAGTAACCACCCTCTGTATTACTCACCCTCTATAGTAACCGCCCTCTGTATTACTCACCCTCTATAGTAACCGCCCTCCATATTACTCACCCTCTATAGTAACCGCCCTCCATATTACTCACCCTCTATAGTAACCGCCCTCTGTATTACTCACCCTCTATAGTAACCGCCCTCCATATTACTCACCCTCTATAGTAACCGCCCTCCGTATTACTCACCCTCTATAGTAACCGCCCTCCGTATTACTCACCCTCTATAGTAACCGCCCTCTGTATTACTCACCCTCTATTGTAACCACCCTCTGTATTACTCACCCTCTATAGTAACCGCCCTCCATATTAAGGCCCTTTCCACAGTGACAGAGCATCACTTAAAAATGTTGTATGTTTCAGGACAACCCCCTCCGTCTCCTTGGGTGGGTGAAGACCACGTTGGACACGTCACGCGTGTGAAATAAACACACAATCAGAGCACACGCATGTGAACCAATAACTAATTCAGATTATACTCATCAAACCCATCAATTAATTAATTCAAACCCCTCTGAGATCAGGCCAGAACCTGCCAGGATAACCCAGTTTCCACCATAGGATCTGCCCGGAACCCGTCTGCCAGTGTTTGGCAACTAATGGTGACGGAGCTTTGGACCTTAGGGAGAAGTTTGGGAAATATCTCATGCGTCTTATCACAGAAATCAGCCCCGACCAGACACGGTATCTTCCAGGCCTGAGGAACCTCCAGTCCTCGTCAGGTCAACAAGAGTCCAACCAGTGCTTGCACCAGACTTTCAAACCGACCCGAGAACGTCTATACTTTCTTTCTGATGTCACAATGGATCCAAACACGGTGAATCTGGTTCTGTCCACCGTGATCGGCCGATGAAGAAAGCCACAAGACTCTAAATGGGGGTTTGATGGTTCCTTGTCATGAGATACCACCAGACTGCCCTTTCATCATGGTCCTTGTATTCTCCCAGGTCAGCGCTCGCATGGGACTCGGTGGTGATGCTCTATGATGGTCACCTTTACCTGTGAACTGGAAATTTTACCAACGATTCTTCCATAAACATTGAATCCTTCAACCTTCAAACCCATCGACGTCTGGTCCAGCAGGAGAAGACCTTTGTGTAGAAAGTATCTGCGCTCGGGTTATTATGGTTTTGGTAACATTAGGTAAAATGATATTTTCCAGGCGTCTCCGTGACCCTAAAAACCCCCCAAAATCCCCTCGATTCTGCCACGATCATGTCTTCCCTCCTGCGGAACGCGTGGGACACAGACCAGGCCGCACGTCGGGCAGACGGAGTCTTCTCACTTCGTGGAGGTGAAGGACTCATTCCGGGGATATTTAAGATGTTTCCAGATGAAGTATAAAATCTCTCCAACACATGCAGCGGCGCCGTCTCTGGAGAGAAACGTGCTATAACAGCTTTTAGTTTGAGGGAAGGGGACGAGCTCGCGGTAATCAGCGGCCTTTACTTCCATTCCTCCACACCTCATTACGGGAAGGTCCGCGCCGCCCGGCCGTAACGCAGATTTAAGGCAAATAATTCTAATAAAGGCGCATTATGGGCAGGACGACACCCGCCGCCCCGGACGCAGTGCTCTGCAGAACCGGGAGGATTGTTCTCCGCTGATGAGATCATGATTCGCTCAGAAGCAGAAGCACCTTTCACTGTTATCAAATACTTTCGTGCATCAACCGGCGTGAGAGATACCGGGAGCGCCTCGTGCCAGGAGCCGGCACAACCTGGGTGGGAGCATTTAATTACTCGCCGTATAATATATCAGCCGTAATAAAAGGCGCCCCCCCCCCCCGGAGCATGAAGCAGATCCAGTGAGGTTTACCTCCACGCAACGCTAGTCATCAGTTACTGAGCGCGGCTTTATGGCGCTCAAGTCCCGGCCGTCTGCGCCATAATGGCTCAAGCCCAGGATTAGAGACGGGGACCCGTGCCAGGACACAAAGCTGAACCCGAGGAGGGGGCTTTTATCACCCACTAAAACATCACACGACAAACAATGGAGACGACGCACAGAACATCCCCAGCGGAACCATCACAATGTATCAGCCGAGGAGTCAGAGAACACGAGGCCCTGGTGGAGGATACATTGTAACGGGGACTCACACAATGACACACACTGATCAACAAACACAACAACAAACATAGGTCAACAAACACAACAATACACATTGATCAACAAACACAACAACACACTCATCAACAAACAACAACACACACTTTGATCAACTAAACACAACAACTATTCAATTTATTTATAAATGACCTTGAGATAGGCATTGAAAGTCATGTATCAGTGTTTGCAGATGACACAAAACTAGGAAAAGTAATACAATGTGAGCAGGGTGTTACAGTATGTGCAGGTGATACAATGTGAGCAGGGTGTTACAGTATGTGCAGGGTGATACAATGTGAGCAGGATGTTACAGTATGTGCAGGTGATACAATGTGAGCAGGATGTTACAGTATGTGCAGGTGATACAATGTGAGCAGGGTGTTACAGTATGTGCAGGGTGATACAATGTGCAGCAGGGTTTACAGTATGTGCAGGTGATACAATGTGAGCAGGATGTTACAGTATGTGCAGGTGATACAATGTGAGCAGGGTGTTACAGTATGTGCAGGGTGATACAATGTGAGCAGGATGTTACAGTATGTGCGCGGTGATACAATGTGAGCAGGATGTTACAGTATGTGCAGGTGATACAATGTGAGCAGGGTTACAGTATGTGCAGGTGATACAATGTGAGCAGGGTGTTACAGTATGTGCAGGTGATACAATGTGAGCAGGGTGTTACAGTATGTGCAGGTGATACAATGTGAGCAGGGTGTTACAGTATGTGCAGGTGATACAATGTGAGCAGGGTGTTACAGTATGTGCAGGGTGATACAATGTGAGCAGGATGTTACAGTATGTGCAGGTGATACAATGTGAGCAGGATGTTACTTCACTGCAGAGGGATTTAGATAAATTGGGGGACTGGGCACTTAAATGGCAGATGAGATTTAATCTAGATAAATGCAAAGTTATGCACTTTGGAGTGAAGACACACAAGTAATTTATACCCTAAATGGTACGGAGTTAGGGAAATCCAAGCAGGAGAAGGATTTGGGAATAATCATAGACTTCAAACTAAGTAACAATGTGCAATGTCAAACAGCAGCCGCCAAGGCCAGCAAGGTATTGTCATGCATTAAAAGGGGAGTTCACTCACGGGATGAAAACATAATTTTGCCTCTGTATAAATCAATGGTCAGGCCGCACCTTGAATATGCCGAGTGATTTTGGGCACCTGTCTTAAAAAGATATTATAGCGCTAGAAAAGTGCAGAGACGGGCAACTAAATTAATAAGGGGGATGGAGGGTTAAGTTATGAGGAAAGACTAACAAGCTTACCTGTTTAGTTCAAGAAAAGGGGCCTTAGAGGGGATCTGATAACCTTATATAAATATATACGGGGCCTTAGAGGGGATCTGATAACCTTATATAAATATATACGGGGCCATTATCAACCATTGTCTGATAACCTATTCATTAACAGGTCTATACACAGGACAAGGGGTCATCCATTTAGACTGGAAGAAAGAAAATTTAGCTTAAAGCATAGGAAGGGTTATTTTACGGTGAGAACAATAAAGCTGTGGAATTCTCTGCCTGTTGAGGTGGTTGGGTCAGAGTCTGTACAGACTTTTAAAAAGCGACTGGATGACTTCCTGCAGACACAGAATATTAAGGGTTATAATATTTAATATGTGGGTAAAAGCTTCTTGATCCAAGAGAAATCTGACTGCCATTCTGGGGTCAAGAAGGAATTTTTCCCCAGTATGTTGCATATTGGCGAGCATTTCAGACTGGGTTTTTTTACTTCTTTTGGATCAACAGCAGTAGGTTATGTGGGAGAGGCTGAACCCGATGGACGCATGTCTTTTCTCAGCCTATATAACTATGTAACTATGTAACTATGTAACAACACACACACTGATCAACAAACACAACAACACACACACTGATCAACAAACACAACAACACACACATTGATCAACAAACACAACAACACACACGTTGATCAACAAACACAACAACACACACTCCTCAACAAACACAACTACACACATTGATCAACAAACACAACAAACACTCATCAACAAACACAACTACACACATCGACCAACAGACATAACACACAATGATCAGCAAACATAACACACACTGATCAACAAACACAACACACATTGATCAACAAATACAATTTCATAAACTGATCAACAAATGTAACACACACTGATCAACAAATGTTACACACACTCATCAACAAACGCAATGTCACACACTCATCAAGAAATATAACCCACACTAGTCAACAAACACAACAACGGTACAGACTCTCCACCCAGGACATACTTGAAAATGAGAGAAATCTCAATGTATCCTTCCTGGTAAAATCCTTTCTCAAACCCCCCTCAAAAAAACCCCATCAAAAACTGATCAACGAATATAACAACACACACCCCAACAAGCACAATGTCACACCCTGATACGCATACATAACGCACACAGGGATTTATTACCCGGCAAGGGGGCAGAACTAAGGGGCAATCTCTGTGACTGCCAGAGAAATGCAGAGCGCGGGGTTAATAATTCACCCAGGATACGCATCTGGTGGCAGAAACCAAATGTCCGAATGCCTCGTGTGGTGAGTGACGTGACGCCAGTGAAACACACCGACTGCGATACACGCTAAACACACCGATCACGATTCCCACGAATCTTTGGATTATAGAGATGTTTGAAGCTGCGAGATATCTCTGGATCTTCCCTGTATAAGTAACGAGGCCTGAGGAAGGCTCTATCCAGGGCTGGATTTATAACAAGGCAGAGAAGGCATGTGTCTACAGGCACCTGCCACAAGGGGGCGCCTTGCTCTGTAATTTATTTATATTTTAACAATTTGCAATCATTTAGAGCAAGGTATCTCTGGAGCCCTGAGGGCTAGAGGGACACATGAGGTATCATTGGAAAGGCCCGATTATGGCCTTTCCAGAGATATCAAAAATAATCAGGTTAGATTTATGTAAAAATAAAATAAATAAAATTAATATTTTTCTCTATTATTCAGTTATTAATTATAAAGTGCACAGTGATGCTGCGCTAACTCACCTTCTCGTTTCCCGCACTGCCAGCAAGTGTGGAGCTGATAATGCAACACATTGTTTCATCGACAACCTAGACCGTGGCACTGCAGTGAGGAGAGACAAGGGGGCTTTGAAAGCTGCATCTCTGATTTGTACAGCGCACAGAGTTAAGTAAGTGTCATTGGAAAGATAAGTCTGATGATACAAACATTACAATGTAATGTGTAAACATAAAAAACTGACAAAAAGTAAAAGCTAAAGGTATTTTTTCTCTGTTCTATGGCCGAGGCAAGATATGCTTTTACACACACACACACACACACACATTGCCGCCGCACTAACTCAACCAACGCAACAGATTCTGCTCCTTCCTCTGATTTGACGCAGAGAGAAACTGATTTTCAGTTTTTTAAAGAATTTTTTTAAAAAAAATTTGTTACCAGACATTACATTAAATCACGGTATTGAGACACTGTGTCACCCGGTGCCCGGCCTGGCCGGTGAACGTGCAATGCCATAAAGAAGGTCCCCACGGCAGGCCGGCATTACATTCTCCTGCACCCCCTATGCAGGTATAATGCCAATCACGGCACGGTGCGGAGCAGTGACTGCGGTGCATGAAATAGAGCAGCTAATCTCCCGCATCTTGCAGTGTGACGGTGTCATGGTAACTTGTCAGCGAAGACTATACAATTATGGAAAATGACATGATCAGCGGAATTATCTCGTCTGGATACAATGAGGACTTAGAGAACAGGGGCCGGATCACCTGCTGCGCCGATACCCATCACAGCACGCGGAACGGGCCGAAAGCCAGGGCCAGACACAGCCTTCAGCCACTGACACCAAGGATAGGGGCGCAAGGGACCATCCCGCTATGTAAAAAGGGAACTGGAGCTGCGGGAAGTTCCGGAACCTTCTAAAACACACAAATTACACCAAAAAATAACAGCGGTGTTAAAAAAAACATCTCAATGTGAAGGGAGGAAAGAAAGGGAAGGAAATAAAAGAGAAGAGGAAGGAGGAAGAAGAAAAGGGAAGGAAATAAAAGAGGAGAGGAAGGAGGAAGAAGAAAAGGGAAGGAAATAAAAGAGGAGAGGAAGGAGGAAGAAGAAAAGGGAAGGAAATAAAAGAGGAGAGGAAGGAGGAAGAAGAAAAGGGAAGGAAATAAAAGAGGAGAGGAAGGAGGAAGAAGAAAAGGGAAGGAAATAAAAGAGGAGAGGAAGGAGGAAGAAGAAAAGGGAAGGAAATAAAAGAGGAGAGGAAGGAGGAAGAAGAAGAAAAGGAAAGGAAATAAAAGAGGAGAGGAAGTTGGAAGAACAAAAGGGAAGGAAATAAAAGAGGAGAGGAAGGAGGAAGAAGAAGAAAAGGAAAGGAAATAAAAGAGGAGAGGAAGGAGGAAGAAGAAAAGGGAAGGAAATAAAAGAGGAGAGGAAGGAGGAAGAAGAAAAGGGAAGGAAATAAAAAAGAAGAGGAAGGAGGAAGAAGAAGAAAAGGAAATAAAAGAGAAGAGGAAGGAGGAAGAAGAAAAGGAAAGGAAATAAAAGAGGAGAGGAAGGGGAAAGAAAGAAAACGAAATAAAAGAGGAAAGGGAGTGGAAAGGGGGATTAAAAGAGGAGATGAAGGGGAAGAAAGAAAAGGGAAGGAAATAAAAGAAGAGAGAAAGGGGACAAAAGGGGAAGGGAAGGAAATAAAAGAGGAGAGGCAGGGGAAAGAAGAAAAGGGAAGGAATTAAAAGAGGAGAGGAAGGAGGAAGAAGAAGAAAAGGAAAGGAAATAAAAGAGGAGAGGAAGTTGGAAGAAGAAAAGGGAAGGAAATAAAAGAGGAGAGGAAGGAGGAAGAAGAAGAAAAGGAAAGGAAATAAAAGAGGAGAGGAAGGAGGAAGAAGAAAAGGGAAGGAAATAAAAGAGGAGAGGAAGGAGGAAGAAGAAAAGGGAAGGAAATAAAAAAGAAGAGGAAGGAGGAAGAAGAAGAAAAGGAAATAAAAGAGAAGAGGAAGGAGGAAGAAGAAAAGGAAAGGAAATAAAAGAGGAGAGGAAGGGGAAAGAAAGAAAACGAAATAAAAGAGGAAAGGGAGTGGAAAGGGGGATTAAAAGAGGAGATGAAGGGGAAGAAAGAAAAGGGAAGGAAATAAAAGAAGAGAGAAAGGGGACAAAAGGGGAAGGGAAGGAAATAAAAGAGGAGAGGCAGGGGAAAGAAGAAAAGGGAAGGAATTAAAAGAGGAGAGGAAGTGGAAAGCAAGGAAAGTGAAGGAAATAAAATAAGAGAGGAAGGGAAAAAAGGGAAGGACATAAAGGAGGAGAGGAAGGGGAAGGGAAAGGTGATGGAAATAACAAAGGCTAGGAGGGGAAATGAAGGGGAGGGAAAGAAATTAAAGAGGAGAGGAAAGGGAAAGAAGTGAGAGAGAAGGAAATAGAAAAGAGTAAGAAGGAAGCAGAAGGAAATGATGGAAAGAAAGGAAATGTAAGAAGATGGAAAGATGAGAGGAAAAGGAAGAGAGGAGAGAGAGGTTAAGGGAAGCAAAGAGAATGAAAGGGAAGATGTGTTTCTTGGTGAATATTTTATTTTTCGTTCTTTCACATTTTCCCTTTTCTGTCTCGCACAGATAAATTAATTCTGAAGAAAATGGTCCTCTTTGAAGTTATTTTCACTAATTACCCAGAGAAGGGGCCATATAGACGTGTCGGACGGATTCCTGGGTATTTACCGAATTTTGTCTGTTTATTTGTTTTTTCCCTTTTTTTGCACCGAGCCCTGCATTACAAATCCCTTTCATATCCTGCGCGCGCGGCCCTGGAGATCAGCGCCGAGCACCTGCCGATAAATAAATCATATTCTTTATGCTCTTTGTGCATAGTGAACGAGTCTGTCTGTGAGCCCCGAGAAGAATAGAGAGGAAAAAGAGAATGAAGAAAACCATGGAATGTCATCTGTACCAAAGCCAGTGCCGGGGATGCATAACCAGGGATAACCAGAGAGCCAGGGAAAGCCAAGGGGGCCAGGGGGTGCCAGAGATAACCAATGAGAGCCAGGGATAACCCGGGAGAGCCAAGGATGGATAGAACCAGAGACAGTCTGGGACCAATAACCAGGGAGAGCCAGGGACAACCAATGACAGACAGGAATGGAAAACCAGGGGCAGCCTGTGATCTATAACTAGGGATAGATAACCAGGGAGAGCTAGGGACAACCTGGGATACTGGGAGAAACGAATGCATAAACGGGGGGAGCCAGGGATAGATAGAGAAAGAAGTGGATAGCCAGGGAGAGCCGGGGATACCTGGAGAAAAGAATGGATAACCTGGGAGAGCCGGGGATACCTGGAGAAAAGAATGGATAAGTCGGGAGAGCCAGGGATACTGGGAGAAACAAATGGATAAGTCGGGAGAGCCAGGGATACTGGGAGAAAGGAATGGATAACCCAGGAGAGCCAGGGATACTGGGAGAAAGGAATGGATAACCTGGGAGAGCCAGGGATACTGGGAAAAACAAATGGATAAGTCGGGAGAGCCAGGGATACTGGGAGAAAGGAATGGATAACCCGGGAGAGCCAGGAATACTGGGAAAAACAAATGGATAACTCAGGAGAGCAAGGGATACTGGGAGAAAGGAATGGATAACCCGGGAGAGCCAGGGATACTGGGAGAAAGGAATGGATAACCCAGGAGAGCCAGGGATACTGGGAGAAAGGAATGGATACCCGGGAGAGCCAGGGATACTGGGAGAAAGGAGTGGATAACCCGGGAGAGCCAGGGATACTGGGAGAAAGGAATGGATAACCCGGGAGAGCCAGGGATACTGGGAGAAAGGAATGGATAACCCGGAGAGCTGGGGATACTGGAGAAAGGAATGGATAACCCGGGAGAGCCAGGGATACTGGGAGAAAGGAATGGATAATCCGGGAGAGCCAGAGATACTGGGAGAAAAGAATGGATAACCCGGGAGAGCCAGGGATACTGGGAGAAAGGAATGGATAACCCGGGAGAGCCAGGGATACTGGGAGAAAGGAATGGATAACCCGGGAGAGCCAGGGATACTGGGAGAAAGGAATGGATAACCCAGGAGAGCCAGGGATACTGGGAGAAAGGTTGGAATAATATGAGCAAGTGGTAGAAAGAAAGGGATAGTCGCAGCAAACCATAGCGAGCCTGGAATTATCCGGGGAAAGGAAGCAATTTGCAGGGGGAGCCATGAATAGGGAATAAGAGATATACGTTTGACCCCCCTGTGAGCTTTTTCAATAAGCGTCTCATTGGGAGAGGAACGCTCGTTACTTTATGCTTATACAATGTATTTCCCAGAACGCAGCCGGGGCAGAGAATTTCTTACACACATTTTCTGTGGATTTCGAGCCTCGTCGCTGTGAAATGCCTTCCGATAAATGCTTCCCTCTCCGCAGGACGCCGGGGGGGGGCATACTGAATATTGTCTGCGATCATTCTGAAATGGTAAATAAACAGAGACGAGGCACAAAGATCCCCCTCCCAGCGGCGGTGAACAAAGGACTGAGGGGGAGACAATAAAGCCCCCCATTAATGCCGCACTGAATGCGCCAGCCACGGCTTCTTTTTATTTCTGTTCAATATCTTTTTATCACCAAAACTGCCTAATCGCCGGCACTGGTTGGCACCGCCTGCTCGCATCGGCCCGACATCGATTTCAAATCGATAGAAAAAAAGAAAAACAAGATTTCACAAAAAGCCGAGCAATTAGCACCAAACGGCTTCATTTTGCAGCAGGTTTTTTTCGGCGTCTCCCACGTCGGGGGCCCCGGAACATTCTCCGGCGTTTCTCTTTAAGGAAGTCGTTTGTCGGCAGGGAAGATGAAGCTCCCCGCTGAGAGGGAAATAGGGTGCCTTTGTGCTGGCGTCCCTAATCGCCTTATTAAAATGGTTTCATGGATTTTCTGCAACGTGGAGAAGTGGGAGTAATAAGGATCGCGCGTCGCGTCACGCCGCGCTGGATGCTGCGACTCTGCTCTTTGAATCTTTATGTCGCTGGTCCTGATTCTGCACCAAGGCTCCACCAGACTTACACGATGGGGCCGTGCGCGTCCTCCACGGTCTGTGACGTACAGGACGCCCCAACGAATTCACCGAAATTTCAGCCAAAAATATAAATACGTAAGTGAAGCCGCAAGAACAGCCGCTCGTCACAGGAATAACCTTTATTAGGTGATGCCTCTAAGGGTTAAACTTTACTCCTGGGAAGAGCTGGTGTTGCCGGCCGCTTTGCGTACGGATAGGTATTTAATATTACAAATCTCTATAGCGGATACGGGGGGGGGCGCGTTCTGAATGATGACGACATGATTGTTTTGGCTGAACAAAAAAAAAGCCTAAAATATGACCCAGAAAAAGAAAATAAAGGCTCTCCAATCAGACGAGGCCAATTCTGGACCCAACTGGAGGGTGATTTACATAAACTAAGGTTAGGGTTAGAAGTTAGGCTTGGAGTTGGATTGTTTTAGACTTAGGGTTAGAGTTACATGTAGGGTTGGGGTTACATTTAGGGTTAGGGTTACTATTAGGGTTGGGGTTCCATAAAGGTTAGGGTTACTATTAGGGTTACATTTAGGTTTGGGGGTTACATTATGGTTTAGAGTTACTCTTAGGATTCGGATTACTTTTATGATTAGGGCTGCAATTAGGGTTGGAGTTACATTTAGATTTAGGGTTACTATTAGGTTAAGGGTTGCATTTAGGGTTAGGATTACGCTTAGGTTTGGGGTTACATTTAGGGTTAGAGTTAGTGCTATGATTAGGGATGAATTTAGGTTTAGGGTTACTATTAGGGTTAGTGCTATGATTAGGGTTACTATTAGGGTTAGTGCCATGATTAGGGTTACTATTAGGGTTAGTGCTATGATTAGGGTTGCTATTAGGGTTAGGGTTACATTTAGTTTTCGGGTTACTACTATGGATAGTGCTATGATTAGGGATGCATTTAGGATTAATATTAGGATTCTAATTAATTTTCTGATTAGGGCTGCATTTAGGGTTAGGATTACTTTTAGGGTTGGGGTCACATTTAGGTTTAGGGTTATTATTAGGGTTAAGGTTGTATTTAGGGTTAGTGCTGTGATTATGGTTAGTATTATGGTTAGATTTAGGCCAGCGTCAGATGAGCGCGCTATGTCCGCCCGTACTGACGTGCTTATCGGCGTCCGTCGCAGCGTTTTGACGCTGCAATGGGGCCGGTCGCACACTTGTGCACGCTTGTGCACGTCCACCAAATGTGCGCGCAACAAACGTCCCTTATCCAATCCTCTCCGGCAAAGTGCTAGGACGGACGTTGACGGAGCTGCAAAGCACAATTCTCCATAGGAGGATCGAGCCTTGCAGCGCTGAGCGTGCTCAGCGAGGTGACCAGACGGGCGTCGAGTGGACGGAATGTTCCCTTTCACAGACGTTCCTTCCACTCTCCAGAGACGCTCGTCTGACACTAGCCTTAGGGGTAGTGTCAACCCTAACATTCTGATTCATTGTTGCTTCAGGTTTATGCAGCAGATTCTGCCCCTTCTTTTGAGGCTCACTGTTACGTAGAAAGAAGGGGCAGAATCTGTGCTTTAATAAAATCTCTTTATTAGAAGTTGTAGAAAAATAAGGTTATTTTTAGCTTTGTTTTCAGTAAATTTTTGGTTTGGGGCCGGACTTTCCATTTCGGTGCATCCCAATCTGTCATTGTTAACACATAGGCCGGGGTTAGCCTGGACCGGAGTGCTGTATACATATATACACGCGGTGATATGTTTTAGTTTGTGCGCAGGATGTTATCTGTGAGTAGAATCGGCGTGGGGTAAAGTCACTGCTCCTCCCGCCATTTACACAGCTGAACGTAGTCTTCTTGGGCTGAAATGCTGCTCCCCGGCTCAGTGATGGAATCCGTCGTCCCTCCGCAGGTGGTTTTGGGGGGATTGCGCTGTCTCGGGGGGTGACGTCAGGTCCCGTCTTTATCTTTCCTTCGGAGGAATTTCTCTTTGAGGATAAGTTATAATCCTGGCTTCGGTTTCTCGCGGTGATGAAACGCACTGAAAGTCGTTGGTGTAACGGAAATTTATGTAAAAGTCAGTGTTTGCTGCAGAACAGCTAATAGCTTGCGCGCCCGCAGGAACAAAGTGTACAGCGGCAAACAGGGGGAGAGACTGGAATGTGTGTTTGTATCATGCCCCCCTCGGTGATGTCACTTCTCCGCACAGTATGGAAACCGTACATTCTTATTTATTTTTCCATCTACCGCAGAGTAAACCTTCCCCGCTCAGAGTCACGTGGACCAGGCGCCGCGCGCCAACTGATAAGTATTCCTCGCCAGAAGGAAACATCACAGAGGATGGCGAGACGCAACAGTAAATAGCAGTTTTCTGCCTGCGCACTTTATCTTTTTTCTCATTTTATCCTGGGTAAATTACTTTTACAGCTTCCATTTTATTTTACACATTCCTGAACCCTTTAAAATGAAGGTTTCTTCCATTTAAATGACCTTATTTTCAATAAACATTTACGAATCAGATGAAAAATCGCTAAGATTAATAATAAAAAAAATGCTAAATAAAACGTGAAATCAGTAACATGACACGAATTCGGCTAATGAGGAGTAATAGATTCTAGGTGGGTTCTGTTAGGTGATTGGTGGGTGATGTTTCATCTCCGGTGGGTGGTTGGTGTATTCTGTTTGGCTTCTGTTGGGTGGTTGGTGTCTTCTGTTTGGCTTCTGTTGGGTGGTTGGTGTATTCTGTTTGGCTTCTGTTGGGTGGTTGGTGTATTCTGTTTGGCTTCTGTTGGGTGGTTGGTGTATTCTGTTTGGCTTCTGTTGGGTGGTTGGTGTATTCTGTTTGGCTTCTGTTGGGTGGTTGGTGTATTCTGTTGGGTGGTTGGTGTATTCTGATTGGCTTCTGTTGGGTGGTTGGTGTATTCTGTTTGGTTTCTTTTGGGTGGTTGGTGTATTCTGTTTGGTTTCTGTTGGGTGGTTCGTGTATTCTGTTGGGTGGTTGGTGTATTCTAATTGGCTTCTGTTGGGTGGTTGGTGTCTTCTGTTTGGCTTCTGTTGGGTGGTTGGTGTATTGTGTTTGGCTTCTGTTGCGTGGTTGGTGTATTCTGTTGGGTGGTTGGTGTATTCTGATTGGTTTCTGTTGGGTGGTTGGTGTATTCTGTTTGGCTTCTGTTAGGTTGGTTGGTGTCTTCTGTTTGGCTTCTGTTGGGTGGTTGGTGTATTCTGATTGGCTTCTGTTGGGTGGTTGGTGTATTCTGTTTGGTTTCTGTTGAGTGGTTGGTGTATTCTATTTGGCTTCTGTTGGGTGATTGGTGTATTCTCATCGGTTTGATGGACAGGTAGTGGGTGATGTTTTATCTCTCCTGGGTGGATAGTGGGTGATATTTTATCTTTGCTGAGTGGTTGGGAGGTTAGGTTTAGCCACTGTTCTGTGGTTGGTGGGTGATGTTTTAGCTCTCCTAGGTTGTTGGTGGGTTTCTGTTGGGTGGTTAGTGTATTCTCTTCAGTTTCTGCTAGACTGGTGGTAGGTAATGTTTTATGTCTCCTGTGTTGTTGGAGGGTGATGTTTTATCTCTCCTGGATGGTTGGTGGGTGATGATTTATCTCACCTGGGTGGTTGGTGGGTGATGTTTTAGCTTTCCTGGGTGGTTGGTGGGTGATGTTTTATTTTTCCTGGGTCGTTTGTAGGTAATGTTTTATGTCTCCTGTGTGGTTGTTGGGTGATGTTTTATCTCTGCTGGGTGGACGTGGTTGATGTATTCTGTTTGATTTCTGGTGGGTGAGGTTTTATCTCTCCTTTGTGGTTGGTGGGTGATGTTTTATCTTTCCTGGGTGGTTGGTGTATTCTGTTTGGTTTCTGATGGCTGGTTGTACATTCTTTTGAATTTTTTGGATTATTTGTGGGTTCTGATGGGTACGTGATGGATTCTTTTATTATGTGGGATGTTGTGCTCTGTTGGAATTTTGATAGAAGGCTGATGTATTTAGTTGGATTTCAACGGGTGTCTGGACTTTGTTGTGACGCTCCTGGGTGATTTGTGTGTTCCACTGAATCAGATGAATGGTTGAGGTGTTGGAATTCTGATGAGTGTATGAAATTTGTTGGATTTCTGATTGGTGGTGGGTTTCTAATGGGTGGTTGGTGTATTTCATTGGGTTTCTGTTGGGTATTTTAGTTTTGTTGGGTTTGTGATGGGTGATTGGAATATTCTATTGGGTTTTTCATGGAAGGTTGGTGTATTCAGTAGGATTTCAATTGGTGTCTAGGTTTTTTGGGTAGTCTCATGGGTGATTGATGTGTTCTGCTGAATCAGATGAATGGTTGGGGTGTTGGATTTCTGATGAGTGTTCAGTCGTTGGATTACTGATTGGTGGTTGGGTTTCTAATCGGTGGTTGGTGTATTCCATTAGGTTTCTGATGGGTATTTTGGTTTTGTTGGATTTCTGACGGGTGACTGGAATATTCTATTGGTTTCTGATGGTAGTTTATTCTGTTGGTTTTCTGATGAGTGGTTTGTGTATTCTGTTGTGTTTCTGCTAGGTAGTAGGATTTTATGGGGTTTCTAATGGGTGGTTAGTGTATTCTGTTGAATCTCTGACTAATGGTTGGTGCGCTCTGATGGGTGGTTCATGGTGACGGTTGGTGACTCTTGGAAAATATAATTATTAGTGACATGAACCTGACATGGTGCTGTGTGATTTATGACCCTGCAGGGAACGGAGAGGGGGGGGGGGTGTTAACATGTTGCTCAAATGCCGGAAACCTGAATAATGTTTTCTGTCCTGTTTTCAGATGAATTTCAAATGGTTAAGAGTTTATGGAGAAATAAGTGAAATGTCAAACCGAAGGCGAGACTTCCACCACATCACATGAAGGAAGGATGGAGAGAGAAGGAAAAGAGATTCAAGATGAAAACGAAGAGGAAAGAGCCGAAAACCTCCTAAATATCCCCCGAAAAAAAATAATAATAACAAAAAGCTGAACGCAGCTCATAAGTAACGGAGTAACTTGCCGTCTGTGTCACCCAAGATTTTCTAAAGCTATTTGCAGTCCGGATGCCCCAGCACCGGCAGCTCCGTGAAACGCGGCACGCGGTGACCTCGCCAGCACTTCAGAAGAATTAAATCCTCGCTATAATGTTTCTCTGAGAAGTGCTGCGCGTCTGTGAAGCCAGAGCCACGACTGCAAACTCAGCGATATCCGCGGCCTGGCACAACACACGCAATTGAGTTTAATGGATTGTGATGATTTTTGCCGTCTCAGACGTTATCGGAGACGGGTACACGTTTAAATAAATTAAGGGGCAGCAGTTCCATGTAATTAAACCTTAAAACACATCATTTTCCTCTTTTTTTTTAAGCTGCAAAATAAACCCAGGGAGCTGCCAGAGCCGCGCTGATATATATTAATGAAATCACACGTGTCAGGCACAACGTGCGCGCTACTGACGCAGACCGGCCTCTAATGATCATTTGATGCGCCGAACAGACACCGAGATGTTTAAATATTTACTCTCTTAAGGCGAAGGATCGTCTAATTGGAAGCCTCGATATATATCGGACTCCTTCTCTGGACTCTGCCGAGGGACGAGGTGCTAAAACGAGACTTCAAGTGATGAAACGCACATCATTAAAGAAATAAAGTGGATTTTCAAAGATGCCAGGAATCAGCTTTTTATTCATTAAAATATGTTATATATACAAGCGTTCATTAAATTATGTTTTACATATATTATATTTTATTATAAAAAATGTATAGATCTATATATATGTATATTACACAGATTGGAGTATTATGTGTAAATATATACAAATCTTATTATTTTCATATATTTAATAAATGTATACTTTTATACGTAAATATATTTTTATTATTACTATAAATGCATAGATTTATATATATATATTAACAAATAGATCTGAGTATCAAGTGTAAATCAATACAAAGATTTTTCCTGATGAAAGTCCTCCCTGGACTGAAACGTTGATCTTCTGTGAATAAACTCCTCTTGCTCATTGTACCAGCCTCCGTGTGCAGATTCCCTCGGACGTCTATATATATATATATATATATATATAAATCATTAGAAAGGGACGCACTCCAGGGCTTAGATCTCAAGATAAAAAAATGATGCTTTATTCTAATACCATTTAAAAGTGCCCAATAGCACTAACCGACGTTTCGGCCCTCTATGGGGCCTTTATCAAGGTGTATTTGGTATATATATATATATATAATATGTGACAGACCTGGTTTGTAAATATGTAGAAATATTAAATATATGAAAATAAAAATATTATAATAAATGCATAGTTTTATATATTTTTATTCACAGATCTGAGTATGTTCGTAAATAAATCCAAATATTTTTTATTTTAATATATTTAAATTCAATTTATATATTTACTTTCTTGTATTTTTTTATTCATTATTTCTATATCTGATTAACCAAAACCTCTCCTTTCCTATGAATATCATGGAGTTGCTTCCGGTAATGAAGATCTGGTTGGCGTTCCTCGCGTTTTGGTGCATTAATTGTAACTTTGCTTTTATATGGTATGTTGTGGTTTGGACGCCCCCCCCCAGATAAATTAATGTGGTGTGCATTGATCACACTTTATTACATAATATCATGGAAGGAGCCGTTTAGATTATATTTATATTCAGATTTTTTGTTGGCCGCGTTAGATTTATTCTGTATAAATAATGAGTTACCAGCGGCGCGGCGCGGCAAACATTCTGCTCTTACTCGCACTTTACTGTTGACATTTCACAAATACAAAGAAATGTCACGTTATAATAAGCGTCTAAGGGTTAACAGTATGAAGGGCGCAGGGTCAGTTCGTTAACAGAGTCCCTAAGGAGGTTTATTAAGACGTTTTGTACAGGACTCTAACCCCTGGATTGAGGGATGGCCCCTCTCTGTCTGCTCAACATGTATTTGAAAATCCGCTCATTATAGACAAAGAATAACTTCACACGCTTGGATAACTATCTTGATGTCAGCCATTTTGAAGTCAGCAGTCGGGAACCCATCCATCTTGATGTCAATCAGAAGCTATACAGCTTGAGTTCAGTTATCATGAAGTCAACCATCTTGATATCGGTTATCTTGAAGCACGCGTTATTGAAATCAGCCATGTTTTGCCCCTTCATCATGACAACAGCTGTTCAGAAGTTTGCCATCTCATATTCGGCCATCTTGAAGTCAGTCAGACATTTTAAAGGCAGTCGTCTTGAGATCAGTCATCTTGAATCCGTTCACCTTGATATCAAGCGTTCCAGCCCAATCCCATGTTCAGATGTCATGAAGTCAGCCATCTTGAACTGCTGAACAAACCATTAGAATTTCCTGGTTCTCATGAAGGAGCAGGATATTGGAGGTTTATTTTCCAATCTGTTGTAGTTCCTGTTTATGCTGATTAATACGTGTACTATAGCAACTGACCCCCCCAAAAAAATAACCAAATCCTTATAAAATACTCTGCTGTGCAGCACTTTCTTAACGATAACGGGTTTAAACAGGAATATAAAGCTTTCATGTGTTTTTATGGGCAGCCATCTTGCTCTGTATAGAAACCAGGTCACGGTGCAGCTGTAATGGCCGAGTTGCATATGGAAGCTCATTATGATGCATCCTGGGTATTTCTGGCTGAACGGGAACTGAAAGAGTACAACATACACCAAGCCCCTTCAAAACATATACACAGTAATAAAATATTCAGCCTCTCTTCCATAAACTATTGTTGCAGCCGATGTCAGACCACAAACATGGTGCTTTCATGCTATGGAATCATCCGGAAAGTCTCCTTGTTACTGACATACACAATGACGCCAATAAGATGATGACTCTTCAAGAAACAGCAGTAGAAGCATGTGTATGTGTTTTTGGTCAGCCATCTTGAAGTCAGCCATCTTGAAGTCAGCCATCTTGGCAGGTCAGGAGCACAGAGAGCCGCGCTGCCCCCGTTTTCATGGCAGCACATGGAAGCTGGAATCCTCGTTTCCTCGTGACAGATGAAGATAACGCTGCTCTTGGTTGAACGTCTGTGTAAACTCTACGGGGTGCTAAATCAACAGCACAATATGTAAACAGCAGAAAGCAATTCATCTGGAATATGCAAATCTCTACAGCATATGCAGCAGACACTCCGAAATAATGAATATACTGTGTAATTACTGGAGCTGTCAGCCATCTGAACAATTATGCTGTAATATCTCTCCATAATCTCTCATAACGGAGCACTTCCCGCTCGCGCTTCACGAGGTATCGCATTAATTGCTCCATTGTTCAGCACCGAATGGGTTAACAGCCTAATCATTACGGGGATTTTTAGTCATAAACTCCCATTTAGCTGCATTAAAACTCTGATATCCGCGATTAAGGCAGAGAACACATAGGGCACAATCCGCTATGAGCGCCATCCGCAGCATCCCCTCCATGACGTCCATAGGACTCCACGAAGGATCGTGCTACCAGGTCACATGACTGGCAGGATCTCACCTCTCGCGAGATCCTGCTGGTCGGCAGAGTGATCGCAGAGTGAGGCAGGAGACTTCCTTCCCCCAGTCTCCCTCTGCTCCCTGCGGCCAGATGCTGTTATTATTGGGTCAGGGGTCTTTTCTTCTATTATTTGGGTCGGGGTCATCGCTTCCATTATTGGGTTGGTGGTCTTTTCTTCCATTATTGGGTTGGGGGTCTTTGTTTCCATTATTGGGTTGGGGGTCTTTACTTCCATTATTGGGCCAGGGGTCTTTTCTTCTATTATTTAGGTCGGGGTCATCGCTTCCATTATTGGGTTGGGGGTCTTACTTCCATTATTGGGCCAGGGGTCTTTACTTCCATTATTGGGTTGGGGGTCTTTACTTCCATTATTGGGCCAGGGGTCTTTACTTCCATTATTGGGTTGGGGGTCTTTACTTCCATTATTGGGCCGGGGGTCTTTTATTCCATTATTGGGTTGGGGGTCTTTGTTTCCATTATTTGAGTCAGGGGTCTTTGTTTCCATTATTGGGTCGGGGTCTTTTCTTCCATTATTGGGTCGGGGGTCTTTGTTTCCATTATTGGGTTGGGGTCTTTTCTTCCATTATTGGGTGGGGGTCGTCGCTTCCATTTTTGCCTCGGGGGTCGTCGCTTCCATTATTGGGTCAGGGGTCGTTTCTTCCACTATTGGGTCGGGGGTCGTTTCTTCCATTATTGGGTCGGGGGTCTTTGTTTCTATTATTGGGTTGGGGGTCTTTTCTTCAATTATTGGGTTGGGGGTCGTCGCTTCCATTATTTGCCTCGGGGGTCGTCGCTTCCATTATTGGGTCAGGGGTCGTTTCTTCCACTATTGGGTCGGGGGTCGTTTCTTCCATTATTGGGTCGGGGGTCTTTGTTTCTATTATTGGGTTGGGGGTCTTTTCTTCCATTATTTGGCTCGGGGGTCATCGCTTCCATTATTGGGTCAGGGGTCGTTTCTTCCACTATTGGGTCGGGGGTCGTTTCTTCCATTATTGGGTCGGGGGTCTTTGTTTCTATTATTGGGTTGGGGGTCGTCGCTTCCATTATTTGCCTCGGGGGTCGTCGCTTCCATTATTGGGTCAGGGGTCGTTTCTTCCACTATTGGGTCGGGGGTCGTTTCTTCCATTATTGGGTCGGGGGTCTTTGTTTCTATTATTGGGTTGGGGGTCTTTTCTTCAATTATTGGGTTGGGGGTCGTCACTTCCATTATTTGCCTCGGGGGTCGTCGCTTCCATTATTGGGTCAGGGGTTCGTCTTCCACTATTGGGTCGGGGGTCGTTTCTTCCATTATTGGGTCGGGGGTTTGTGTCCATTATTGGGTTGAGGTCTTTTCTTGCATTATTTGGCTCGGGGGTCATCGCTTCCATTATTGGGTCGGGGGTCTTTTTTCCATTATTGGGTTGGGGCTTTGTTTCCATTATTGGGTCTGGGGTTTTTCGGGTTGGGGGTCGTCGCTTCCATTATTTGGCTCAGGGGTCGTCGCTTCCATTATTGGGTCAGGGCTCGTTTCTTCCATTATTGGGTCGGTGGTTGTTTCTTCCATTATTGGGTCGGGGTCTTTTCTTCCATTATTGGGTTGGGGGTCTTTGTTTCCGTTATTGGGTTGGGGGTCGTCGCTTCCACTATTGGGTCGGGGGTCTTTTCTTCCATTACTGGGTTGGGGGTCATCGCTTCCATTATTGGGTTGGGGGTTGTCGCTTCATTTTTGGCTCGGGGGTCATCGCTTCCATTATTGGTCAGGGGTTGTTTCTTCCATTTTTGGGTCGGGGTCTTTGTTTCCATTATTGGGTTGGGGGTCTTTTCTTCCATTATTTGGGTTGGGGGACTTTTCTTCCATTATTGGGTTGGGGGTCGTCGCTTCCATTATTTGGCTCGGGGGTCGTCGTTTCCATTATTGGGTCAGGGGTCTTTTTCTTCCATTATTGGGTCGGGGGTCTTTTCTTCCATTATTGGGTCGGGGGTCTTTGTTTCTGTTATTGGGTTGGGGGTCGTCGCTTCCATTATTTGGCTCGGGGGTCGGCGCTTCCATTATTGGGCTTCAGGGGTCTTTTCTTCATTTATTGGGTTGGGGTCTTTTCTTCCATTATTGGGTCGGGGGTCTTTTCTTCTATTATTGGGTTGGGGGTCTTTGTTTCCATTATTGGGTTGGGGGTCTTTTCGTCCATTATTGGGTTGGGGGTCATTGCTTCCATTATTTAGCTCGGGGGTTGTTGATTCCATTATTGGGTCAGGGGTCGTTTCTTCCATTATTGGGTCGGGGTCTTTTCTTCCATTATTGGGTCAGGGGTCTTTTCTTCCATTATTGGGTCGGGGGTCTTTTCTTCAATTATTGGGTTGGGGGTCATCGCTTCCATTATTTGGCTCGGGGGTCGTCGCTTCCATTATTGGGTCAGGGGTTGTTTCTTCCATTATTGGGTTGGGGGTCTTTTCTTCCATTATTGGGTCGGGGGTCTTTGTTTCCATTATTGGGTTGGGGGTCTTTTCTTCCATTATTGGGTCGGGGGTCTTTGTTTCCATTATTGGGTTGAGGTCTTTTCTTGCATTATTTGGCTCAGGGGTCATCGCTTCCATTATTGGGTCGGGGGTCTTTTCTTCCATTATTGGGTTGGGGGTCTTTGTTTCCATTATTGGGTCTGGGGTCTTTTCGGGTTGGGGTCGTCGCTTCCATTATTTGGCTCAGGGGTCGTCGCTTCCATTATTGGGTCAGGGCTCGTTTCTTCCATTATTGGGTCGGTGGTTGTTTCTTCCATTATTGGGTCGGGGGTCTTTTCTTCCATTATTGGGTCGGGGGGGTCTTTGTTTCCGTTATTGGGTTGGGGGTCGTCGCTTCCACTATTGGGTCGGGGGTCTTTTCTTCCATTACTGGGTTGGGGTCATCGCTTCCATTATTGGGTTGGGGGTTGTCGCTTCCATTATTTGGCTCAGGGGTCATCGCTTCCATTATTGGGTCAGGGGTTGTTTCTTCCATTTTTGGGTCGGGGGTCTTTGTTTCCATTATTGGGTTGGGGGTCTTTTCTTCCATTATTTGGGTTGGGGGACTTTTCTTCCATTATTGGGTTGGGGGTCGTCGCTTCCATTATTTGGCTCGGGGGTCGTCGTTTCCATTATTGGGTCAGGGGTCTTTTCTTCCATTATTGGGTCGGGGGTCTTTTCTTCCATTATTGGGTCGGGGGTCTTTGTTTCTGTTATTGGGTTGGGGGTCGTCGCTTCCATTATTTGGCTCGGGGGTCGTCGCTTCCATTATTGGGTCAGGGGTTGTTTCTTCCATTATTGGGTTGGGGGTCTTTGTTTCCATTATTGGGTGGGGGTCTTTGTTTCCATTATTGGGTTGGGGGTCTTTTCTTCCATTATTGGGTATGGGGTCTTTGTTTCCATTATTGGGTTGGGGGTCTTTTCTTCCATTATTGGGTTGGGGGTCTTTGTTTCCATTATTGGGTCGGGGGTCTTTTCTTCCATTATTGGGTCGGGGGTCTTCTCTTCCATTATTGGGTAGGGGGTCGTCTCTTCCATTATTTGGCTCAGGGGTCGTCGCTTCCATTATTGGGTCAGGGGTCGTTTCTTCCATTATTGGGTCGGGGGTCTTTTCTTCCATTATTGGGTAGGAGGTCGTCGCTTCCATTATTGGGTCAGGGGTATTTTCTTCCATTATTGGGTCGGGGGTCTTTGTTTCCATTATTGGGTCGGGGGTCTTTGTTTCCATTATTGGGTCGGGGGTCTTTTCTTCCATTATTGGGTCGGGGGTCTTTTCTTCCATTATTGGGTTGGGGGTCTTTTCTTCCTGGATTTGCTTTTCGGGGGGACGTGGGTCCTGCATGACGCTTCCGTTATGTGTTTTAAAAAACGTGTCCAGCGTCTGGGATTTATATGTTCCTGAGCGGGAAGATGATCTCACATAACGAGCTTGCGGTGATTGGATCCAAATTCTGGAAGATGAAGCCGCGGCAACTTCCAGACTGAAATCTTTCCCTATCCGGCCTGAGGTCCATGGTGATGTTCATGATCAGCTTCCTGTGGGCCTCCGCGTCGGGCAGCACTATTAATGTTTTTAAGTGACAGTCAGGCTGCATCGTTGCCATCGCAAGTCGCCCACCTTCATTATATTATCTGCCGACATTTCCCATGTTCACGGCTCTATCACCCCGTTAACGCCAGCACTAGTGCTCACATAAATGAGGCTCCAGGAATCCCTATCGCCACGCCGGACCAGATGGTTTCTGCAGCCAGGACTCATGGAACCTCCTCGTTTATTGATATTCCCATCAACACGGAATCAGGATAAATTTGAGAATCTTCATGTCTTCGGGATTTACAGTAAATCACGCTCAGAGGCAAATGCCAGGAGGCAGCTCAGCCAATGAGGCGCCCAACCGTAGCCACATATCAATGACGTCCAACTGCACACATGGCAGAAGATGATGGAAGACCTTGTAACACATGGCAGGAGATGATCTCACCTTGTAACACATGGCAGGAGATGATCTCACCTTGTAACACATGGCAGGAGATGATCTCACCTTGTAACACATGGCAGGAGATGATCTCACCTTGTAACACATGGCAGGAGATGATCTCACCTTGTAACACATGGCAGGAGATGATCTCACCTTGTAACACATGGCAGGAGATGATCTCACCTTGTAACACATGGCAGGAGATGATCTCACCTTGTAACACATGGCAGGAGATGATCTCACCTTGTAACACATGGCAGGAGATGATCTCACCTTGTAACACATGGCAGGAGATGATCTCACCTTGTAACACATGGCAGGAGATGATCTCACCTTGTAACGTGCTGTGTTAGCGATATATATGTCACGATGTACTGATTGCTGACCTTGGGATTTATACAGTTTATTCCCCTCGACTCTCAGCGAGATGAAAAGCCGTCACTGCTATAATGAGCCTGTCCATGGGCCGGCGGCTCCGGGATTCGTGGGATGGACTCGTAAAGAAACAAAATAATAATTAATAACTGAGGGTAACCGAGAAGACTTCCCACCAGCGGGTCACCAACCCAGAGTGTTACCAGGGCTGTATGGATAACAATGCTTTAGAGGATTTCATCCTCGGCATCTGGAGTAACGCACTCTATGGACAACCCCCCCCCCCAAATTCTACCTAAAAATAGTCACATGACTAAAATTGTCACCTCCAGCATAGTGAGGCTGATTAGCGCTGAGCGTGCAAAATAAATAAAAAAGTAAAACCCATTGGCATGAGGCGCGTGGATCCCTCCAGTCAGTCATTGGTTGTTTTAAATCAACATAATACGATAAAATAAAGAAAACAAATTAATCCCAAACAACTCAATTTGTTTCATTACACTGAGGTCTCACCTGCACGATGCAGCGCGGACCCAATACATTGTACCAGAGCATTCCCAGCAGGTGAATGACGCTCTATGCCTCAGACCACCTCTACCTCCTCCATATCCCCCCCACAGCCAACACACCCTTATGATATACAGTATGTATTTATATTTCAAATGCTGAATGTGATTTGTGTTAAAAGTCCATGCATGACATGAAAAGGGATGACCATCATTATTTCATATATTCTATACTGAAGGGCATCACTTTTCATGTCATGCAGGAACTCGTAAAACACTTCACACCCAGCGTATGAAATGTATACATAATATACTTTGTAAATACCTTTGTGCTTCGGAGAGGCAGAGGAACATCACACATTCTGCCATGCTGTAGCTTAACCAGAAAAGGGTTAATATGCTAAAAAAATATTTTTTTTACAATAAAAAAAAACATGGTCAAGTGAAAAACCACCTTCCTATCCGTGCTGCAGCAATATGTATAAAATCAATCATTCATAGCGGAAATGGCACAGCAAAGCGATCAGGGACTTCCAAATCTCATAAACAAAATAAAACACCATAACGAATCAAAACAAAATACCAAAATCGATCAAAACGAAACAAAATATCCTGAAATGTATCAAATCGATGCAAAATACTGAAACAAAAAAACGAAATACCAAAATAGATCAAAATGAAAAAATATCCCAAAATGTATCAAATTGAAGTCAAATACTGAAATGAATCAAAACTAAACAAAATTCCGAAATCGATCAAAACTAAACAAAATATCCCGAAACGTATCAGATCAAAGCAGAATACCAAAACGAATCAAATCAAAACAAATTAACGAAGCAAATCAAAACAAAATACTGAAACGGATCAAAAAAAAAATACCAAAATGGATCAAAATAAAAAAATATCCTGAAATGTATGAAATTGAAGCAAAATACATGAAACGAATCAAAACTAAACAAAATAGAAAAACAAATCAAATTGAAATAGATTAAATCAAAACAAAATACCAAAACAAATCTGTCACGTCGGTATCCGGCGTAAGCCATGGTGGGGCCCATGTTCTGGGGTAAAAGCCCTGAGTGCAAGAGATACCACTCAGACAATATGTATAAAGACAGAAGGTGAGACCATCCCAAGGCTTGGCAGAGACTCCTGCACGGCACAATCACAAGGACCCTAATACTGACAGGCCGGTCTTTAGAGCAGCCAGATCTGAGCAAATAGAAAATACCACAGGGCCGCGCAGAGTCTCAGCATATAAACCGTATATATAGAATGGAGTCAGCATGGTATGAGAGGTCATATAACAGCCAGGGATCAGAACACCAGAGAGGGACGTCAGCGAGCCAGGGTCATACACAGAATATCAGCAGAAAAATAATAAACCAGAAAACAAAAGCAAAGCGAGGGAAAACCACGAACTGAACCACACAAGAAACAGGATGGGAAATAGCACAAAATGAATCACCAAAATAAACCAAGGACACGACGACAGGAGTAACAAACAGACACAGAGAAACAGAGAACCAAAAACATACTAGAACAAACAGAACAGGAACTTGCTTCAAGCAGGAAACACACAGAGCAACATTAAACGGGCAAGACACCGAGTGACTAAAAATCACGGAGCAATGCATTATGGGAGCAGTGCCCTGAAATAGGGAGTGGATCAGAGCATCAGAGAGAGACAGGTGAGTGAGCTGCCTGCAACAAGAAACTTCTGGGCTGGAACCCAGGAATGGAAACAGGAACCAAGACCTGAACCAGATCAGCTGACTGGCAGGGGACAGGGCTTGAAACGTGACAGAATCAAATCGAAACAAAATACCGAAACGGATCAAAATGAAGCAATATCCTGAAACTAATCAAATTGAAACAAAATACCTAAACAAATCAAAGCAATATCCCGAAACAAATCAAATTGTAACAAAATACTGAAACAAAATACCTAAACAAATCAAATCGAAGCAATATCCCGAAACGAATCAAATCGAAACAAAATACCTAAACAAATCAAATCGAAGCAATATCCCGAAACGAATCAAATTGTAACAAAATACTGAAACAAAATACCTAAACAAATCAAATCGAAGCAATATCCCGAAACGAATCAAATCGAAACAAAATACCTAAACAAATCAAATCGAAGCAATATCCCGAAACGAATCAAATTGTAACAAAATACTGAAACAAAATACCTAAACAAATCAAATCGAAGCAATATCCCGAAACGAATCAAATCGAAACAAAATACCTAAACAAATCAAATCGAAACACAATAAAGAAACAAAATCGAATTAAAACAAAGTAACAAAAATGAATCGAAACGAACTGAAAAAAATATCAAAATGAATCGAAGTGAAACACAATAACGAAGAAAATGTATTTAATTCAAACTAAATTATTTTCCGTTTAAACAGAATGAAACTCATTTTTCCACGGAGGACGCACCTCTAATTACCAACGTTCATACAGCAAACCCTGGAGGAACAATTGGATCTTTAGGTGGTTTGGAGGACACTGCAGTTGATGGAGTGATTGACATGTGGGGTGCTTGGTGGAGACCATGGGAATTGGTTGGGATTTGGTGTTTATGGTATCTGGATAGCAGGAGTCGCCGAGCCCAGGTTCAGGGAGCTATTCCAATATTTTTTTAGGTCCTTTTTATTTTTCTGTTGATTTTTGTGACTTTCTAATAAACATGGAGCAGAGTGTAAGCGCGCAGCGCTTTGTTCTGACAGCGTGAGCTCGGCGGGGAGCTAAATCTGCATCACATACTGCTAAAGAAAAAACACCAATTAATAGAGAAAACACAAGGTGTCCCTTATTTTACATCAAAGCCTGAAATAAAACAGAAAAAACAACTAACAAAAGCTTCACTTTCAAATTAAAGGTTTGTTACACGTTTCAGCCAATTACGCCGTCACGTCGCTCTCATAATTGTACGGGTGCGGAGCCGGGATGTCATATTTAAGAATAATTACACAGTATTTATAGTGTATTTTACAATGTTATAATCACTGAAGCTCCTACCCCAGACAGACATCTGCTGCTCGCTCCCCCGCTGCTCGATCCCTGAGCAAAGGTGGCAAAGCCGGTCACGCCATCGCTGCTCGCTGTCCATCACTATACGTCAGGGAGGAGAAGACGCTTCGTCATGAGCTGGAGGAGACAGGGCAATGCACTGGAAAGGGTTAAATGATGCGGGGCCTGGGGAAACGTGTAATAAAGCTCAGATTATTAGAGTTACCAGTGTGTGCGGTGACAGTGGCGGTGACGGTGAGCTCTGGTTTTAGGGCTTTGAGTCGCGGCATCATAAGGTTTTTGTTCACATGTAACAATAACATAAACACTAATTACAATCTATCAGCCGCCAAACGAGGGCCGGTGCCCAACTATGACCGGCAGCGGCCTGGGAACCTGCGTCACAATGCTTGTGTTTACCAGAGGTATCCGGTGCTGTGGGACACCCGGGGGCTCACGCTGACACCCATTACTGCGCTGACAGCAGAGAGATCACACCTCCATAACACGTGGCAGGGTAAGAGAAGGTGGATGTCCGGCAGACGCTGCTCCTCCGGTGGTGCCAGATCTATTGGATCTCATCCCAGCTACTTTATACTGTAGATGGTGCCAAGCACAGGAGAGAGACCCTGCAGGACATTACCGGTGGCCCAGCAACGCCAGGCATTTAATTCTGACCCCAAAACCATGTCACACCAGTCGGCCGGTTTGTTATTAATTAGTCGCCCCTTCATTCCACGCCCACTAATGAGGACAACACAGATAACGGCAGAAACTGTCCCAGGAGCCAGTTTGGGGGTGATCGCTGGCGCGCTGGCTGCTGCCCTGAATTTAGCGCAGGTACCGGCTCTTATTATGGCGCTCACACACATTAGAACGAGCCTCTTCTGTGCCGTTTATGGTTGATTTTAGCCGTTTCTTGGTGTCAGGACATTAGAATGTTATTAATCGGTTACTGTTTCCATCGATGAATTTTATAGAAGATTTTCTGTTAATTCCTGCGATAAATATCGTGAGAACCTGCGTCTCCTTCATTCAGGTCCTGAGCGCTCGCTGCACAAATCTGGGGGGGTACAATGCGGCGACGGTGGTGAAAGGGTCCGAGCGATTCAACGAGGGCTTTTGTGCTTTGGAAACCCAATCTATAGAGTAAAGAGAAGCGGTGCGCGCCGATCAGATAGGCGCTCCGGCGAGGAAGCGGCACAATGAGCGGCTTCAGATCACAATCTGCACATCCAGAACCTGAGACTTCTTAATGAGATAGTGATCTGCGGGGAGAGAAACACAACACGGCTCCATTGTCGCCTTGGGCAGACAGCTCCACCGTTGCCGGTATCTAGGTCACCTGGAAGCGCGCGGCCTATAGGTGGCACCAAGGTACAGAGTAAACACACCACGGCGTATCACCCCGAGAACATGGCAGCGATCCTTCACACGCCTGTATTATCAGGCTAATATTACTGTCCGATACAAACCCCTCATCACGCGCCGGCGCCACGGCGTACACAGGATGTATTACCTCTGCAATGCCCACAAATCACCACGGCCATAACCGGCACATCACCGGCAGATACACGTATGTCACAACAAAGAAATCACGCCACAAATAAACCCATCCTCTGCCAGTTGGCAAACACCGGGGAGCGCCGGCACCGGACTTTATCCAGGGAAATAAAACCAGGCTAAAGCGACATCAAAAAACAAACATTATCTACAAAATGTACAAACAGAGGGAAATCAGTAAAAACAGCCAAACCTCCCCAAAACGGCAGCTTCACAGAAACACGGGTTTTATAATAAAGCGCCAAAAGAACCTCGATATTAGTAACACACCGGACATTTTTCCAGAGAATTATCCGTCATCACAAAGGAGAAAACGTCTGACCTCTGACCTCCCGGTTATCACCGAATCTGATCCAGAACCTAGAAAAACATTGTATCCAAAAATCACCATAAAGAAACAAACCCTCCAAAAATGTCAATCAACGTCACCTTACATCCACACACTATAACATCCGGAATATTCCGTTATCCCATAGTAACTATTATATCCTGAATATTCTGTTATCCCATAGTAACTATTATATCCGGAATATTCTGTTATCCCATAGTAACTATTATATCCGGATTATTCTGTTATCCCATAGTAACTATTATATCCGGAATATTCTGTTATCCCGTAGTAACTATTATATCCGGAATATTCTGTTATCCCATAGTAACTATTATATCCGGAATATTCTGTTCTCCCGTAGTAACTATTATATCCGGAATATTCTGTTATCACATAGTAACTATTATATCCGGAATATTCTGTTATCCCATAGTTACTATTATATCCGGAATATTCTGTTATCCCATAGTAACTATTATATCCGGAATATTCTGTTATCCCATAGTAACTATTATATCCGGAATATTCTGTTATCCCATAGTAACTATTATATCCGGAATATTCTGTTATCCCGTAGTAACTATTATATCCGGAATATTCCGTTATCCCATAGTAACTATTATATCTGGAATATTCCATTATCTCATAGTAACTATTATATCCGGAATATTCTGTTATCCCATAGTAACTATTATATCCGGAATATTCTGTTACCCCATAGTAACTATTATATCCGGAATATTCCGTTATCCCATAGTAACTATTATATCCGGAATATTCTGTTATCCCATAGTAACCATTATATCCGGAATATTCTGTTATCACATAGTAACTATTATATCCGGAATATTCCGTTATCCCATAGTAACTATTATATCCGGAATATTCTGTTATCCCGTAGTAACTATTATATCCGGAATATTCTGTTATCCCATAGTAACTATTATATCCGGAATATTCTGTTACCCCATAGTAACTATTATATCCGGAATATTCCGTTATCCCATAGTAACTATTATATCCGGAATATTCTGTTATCCCATAGTAACCATTATATCCGGAATATTCTGTTATCCCATAGTAACTATTATATCCGGAATATTCCGTTATCCCATAGTAACCATTATATCCGGAATATTCTGTTATCCCATAGTAACCATTATATCCGGAATATTCTGTTATCACATAGTAACTATTATATCCGGAATATTCCGTTATCCCATAGTAACTATTATATCCGGAATATTCCGTTATCCCATAGTAACTATTATATCCGGAATATTCTGTTATCCCATAGTAACCATTATATCCGGAATATTCTGTTATCTCATAGTAACTATTATATCCGGAATATTCCGTTATTCCATAGTAACTATTATATCCGGAATATTCCGTTATCTCATAGTAACTATTATATCCGGAATATTCTGTTATCCCATAGTAACTATTATATCCGGAATATTCTGTTATCCCATAGTAACTATTATATCCGGAATATTCTGTTATCCCATAGTAACTATTATATCCGGAATATTCTGTTATCCCATAGTAACTATTATATCCGGAATATTCTGTTATCTCATAGTAACTATTATATCCGGAATATTCCATTATCCCATAGTAACTATTATATCCGGAATATTCCATTATCCCATAGTAACTATTATATCCGGAATATTCTGTTATCCCATAGTAACTATTATATCCGGAATATTCTGTTATCTCATAGTAACTATTATATCCGGAATATTCTGTTATTCCATAGTAACTATTATATCCGGAATATTCTGTTATCCCATAGTAACTATTATATCCGGAATATTCTGTTATCCCATAGTAACTATTATATCCGGAATATTCTGTTATTCCATAGTAACTATTATATCCGGAATATTCCATTATCCCATAGTAACTATTATATCCGGAATATTCCATTATCCCATAGTAACTATTATATCCGGAATATTCCATTATCCCATAGTAACTATTATATCCGGAATATTTAATTATCCCATAGTAACTATTATATCCGGAAAATTCTGTTATCCCATAGTAACCATTATATCCGGAATATTCCGTTATCCCATAGTAACTATTATATCCGGAATATTCTGTTATCTCATAGTAACTATTATATCCGGAATATTTATTATCCCATAGTAACTATTATATCGGAATATTCTGTTATCCCATAGTAACTATTATATCCGGAATATTCTGTTATCCCATAGTAACTATTATATCCGGAATATTCTGTTATCTCATAGTAACTATTATATCCGGAATATTCTGTTATTCCATAGTAACTATTATATCCGGAATATTCTGTTATCCCATAGTAACTATTATATCCGGAATATTCTGTTATCCCATAGTAACTATTATATCCGGAATATTCTGTTATCTCATAGTAACTATTATATCCGGAATATTCCATTATCCCATAGTAACTATTATATCCGGAATATTCCATTATCCCATAGTAACTATTATATCCGGAATATTCCATTATCCCATAGTAACTATTATATCCGGAATATTCCATTATCCCATAGTAACTATTATATCCGGAAAATTCTGTTATCCCATAGTAACCATTATATCCGGAATATTCCGTTATCCCATAGTAACTATTATATCCGGAATATTCTGTTATCACATAGTAACTATTATATCCGGAATATTCTGTTATATCATAGTAACTATTATATCCGGAATATTCTGTTATCTCATAGTAACTATTATATCCGGAATATTCTGTTATCCCATAGTAACTATTATATCCGGAATATTCCGTTATCCCATAGTAACTATTATATCCGGAATATTCCATTATCCCATAGTAACTATTATATCCGGAAAATTCTGTTATCCCATAGTAACCATTATATCCGGAATATTCCGTTATCCCATAGTAACTATTATATCCGGAATATTCTGTTATCCCATAGTAACTATTATATCCGGAATATTCTGTTATCACATAGTAACTATTATATCCGGAATATTCTGTTATCACATAGTAACTATTATATCCGGAATATTCTGTTATCCCATAGTAACTATTATATCCGGAATATTCTGTTATCCCATAGTAACTATTAAATCTGGAATATTCTGTTATCCCATAGTAACTATTATATCCGGAATATTCTGTTTTCCCATAGTAACTTTTATATCCGGAATATTCCGTCGTCCCATATTACTTATTCTATGTTATAATGGTGTGTAGATGATGAGCGGGATCGGGAATAGCGCACAATAAACACACAGTAGTAGAAGCTTATTAGGTGCCGCACACACCCGGCTCCCGGCTCGGTGAGATTTGTCAATGTCACTTTATTGCAGAGAGAGAAATTCTACGCGGCGTTCACTGATCGCCGTTTCCTGATCAAGCCGGGAGATTTTTTTAGCCACTTGGCAAATCAGCCCATCACGTAACCCGGCTCAGCGCGGCTCCTGATTGAGACGCAATTACCGCGTGTGTGAGATGTCGAGGCTATTTGTTATTTTTGGAAAGAGGAACAAAAACATTTTAAGTTTATTTTACTGGTATTGAAGCTGAAAGTCACCTGTGAGTGAGACCTTCGGATTATTATGAGGATCCGGGGGAATTAATCTCCACAAAATGCACAATATTTCCTGAAAGCGCTAAAGCGCCCGGCATCGCCTGGAACGTTCCATGGATGATTCACTTTAAGGACAGTCAGGTTGATGTTAATTCTAGACATTTGCACGGCACAAAATTTTGTTTGGAACTAATGGATTAGTCCTAAAATGCAATTTATTTAGTTGCTAAAGAAATTCGTTTTCAGTTCTTTAGTATGAAAACTAATTTCATTCATGCGAAAACCAGTGAATACAATTACTATCGTAGTGGCTCCTCAGAGGGCTGAGATCGCTGCTTGTTACAGTATCTCGCACTCTCAGCACAATGTGTCAGGCAAAGCTGTTACAGTAACTGACTGCTGCTCATCACAGCGCTCAGAGTTTCAGTAAAACTAGTAAATAATATTTTTATATGTAAGATGTTATAACAATATTATTTCCTTGTTTTACTGAAACTCTGAGCGCTGTTACAGTCAGTTACTGTAGCAGCTGAGCCGGATACATTGTACTGAGATATAATATAACAAGCAGCCAATCTCAGCGCTCACAGCCACTGGATTTAAAGGGCTCAAAAAAATGCTCCTCTCTGTATAATGTATAGAACATCCTCCAGCATTAATTAATACCCCTCTCTGTGTAATGTAGATAACATCCTCCTGCATTAATTAATACCCCTCTCTGTATAATGTATAGAACATCCTACTGCATTAATTAATACCCCTCTCTGTATAATGTATAGAACATCCTCCTGCATTAATTAATACCCCTCTCTGTATAATGTATAGAACATCCTCCTGAATTAATTTATGTCCCTCTCTGTATAGAACATCCTCCTCAATTTATACCTTTCTCTGTATAATTTATATAACATCCTCCTGCATTAATACCCCTCTCTGTATAATGTATAGAACATCCTCCTGCATTAATTAATGTCCCTCTCTGTATAGAACATCCTACTGCATTGGCATGTGGAGGGTGCAGAACTTCGGAATGCAATGCTTATCCAGCACAGGAGAGGGAACTTTTACTTAAATTTTGTATCTCTGTGGGGGAGACAGACAGGATTATAAAATCAGGGGAGAGGGAAAATATTAACGTAAATCGGTCTGAAAGCTCAGAGAAGAGATGACTGGTGCAAATTTATTTTTATAATAAAATAAAGCACTTTAAATCCAGGGAAAACATTCAAATAAATCACACTGAAGGCTAATAATGACAGAGTAACTGGGAGAGCTGGATACTAAATGTATCAGACGTAAAAAAAACCTTTATAAAACAAGCAGCACTGGAAGAGGAGAGGGACTTTATATAAAACGTGTATTGTAGATTAAGAAAGGGGGATAGTGCTCCTGGATAATATAAAATGTATCAGACCTAAGCCCCTATTATGCAGAGCGGGAGGGGAGATAACACACATTTTATAAAGTCCCTCTCTCCTCCCAGCGCTGCTTGTTATAAAGGGGTTTTTACTATCCAGCCCTCCTCTGTCATTAGCTTTCAGTGTGATTTATTTCAATGTTTTCCTTCTCCAGCTGCTTTTATCATCTTGTCTGCCTCATAGACATGCAAGGGTTAAGTAAAGGTTTCCTCTCCTGTGCTGGCTGTCTGTGCTGCGAGTGAAGATTCTGGAGCTCTATCACTGTCAGATTTTCGGGTAGGGGTCGGGAAGGATTACGCATACAAACCGTTTCTGTAGCTTTGCGATGTTGCGCTCTTCATTACTGGTCTCCTTCACTCAATGTAATATCACAAAAAGGACTGAAACTAAAATGTAGTGCATTTTTTCTTTAGTTTCTTTCGTTTTTTTGTACTGAACAGTTTCGTTTCTCGAGTCAAACGAAAACTAAATTATCCCAAAATTCGGACTAAATCATTTTAGTACTAAAACGAATGCACATGTCTAGTTAATTCCATGGCGCAGATCTGTACGGGGTTCACTGGAAATGACTCTTGAAGATCTTTCAGGGTTTCACCACGCCGGCTGCCATCTTGAAATGACATCACAACCGCAAACTCTCAAAATGCAAGGCTACAGAGAGCACATGGCGATAGTGGCCAATCAGATTGCCGGATGTGCACAGCAGCTCCCAGCATTGTACTGGACAGGAAACAGGAAGTAGCCATATGGCATGTGATAAATAGCAGCCAATCAGATTGCAGAATTTGCACAGCAGCTCCCAGCATTCCACTGGACAGGAAACAGGAAGTGGCTATACAGAGCATGTGATGTTAAGAGCCAGTCAGATTCTGGGGTTTGCAGCACAGCTCCCAGCATTCCATGTAGCAGGAAACAGGAAGTGGAGCTTTGAACTCTGTAAATTGGTGTCCAATGTGCCCAAGGTCAGCGGGGAAATCTTTTAATGGAGTCTTGGCCAGAATGGCTGAAGAGATTTGTGCAGAGGATGTGAGGGCGCGAAGGCAGCGGCTCCTGTAAGTGCCATCCTGTGAAATATAACGTTAAATATGAATGTCCTCGATGTATTGTCCCAAGAGGCCCGCCAGGACGCGCACACGGGACGCCAGGACGCGCACACGGGACGCCAGGACGCGCAAACAGTTTTCCAGGACGCACCATAGCAGAACGCAAGCATTTTGTCTGCCTTATTCCTCTCTCTATCCGATATGAATCTCGACAATCAATATGCACAAATCACAGCACATAATATCACAAATTGTGTAAAACGCACAACGTGTGAGATTGAGCGCGATATGTCCCACGTGGCACCTGTAATCCTCCAGCGTCGGGCGCAGACATTAGGCGTAATGCGCACATATTACACTTTGCATTATTACTTCTATTAATTACTGAGCGGCGGCGGATACTCCACGGAATCACGGATACTTCTGGAAATAACACACAGATAGCTATTGCTCTCCTCTTTACACGTCTCCTACAGCGATGACATTTAAATATGGCGTCTCTGGAGGGCAGAGAATGAGGGGGGATAGAATGCTTATGGTGATATTAAATATATACATTATCTGCTGGGATAACTGGACTGAGCCATGTATCTGTATGTCTGTCTGGTTATCTGTATGTCTGTCTGATTATCTGTATGTCTGTCTTGTTATCTGTATGTCTGTCTTGTTATCTAGCCGTCTATGGTTTGTTTATCATTTGTCTCACGTTCTATATTTTTTATTAGTTTATTTATCTGTATTTTTATCTCACTGTTAATGTATCCGTTTATCTGTTTCACGCTCTGTTTATCTCACTTTCTATTGGTTTGTTTAACGGTTTGTCTGTCTTACTCTCTGTTTGTCTATTGGTTTGTATATCGGTTTGTCTGGTTATGTAACGCACTGTTTGTTTATCAGTTTGTCTGGTTATGTAACGCACTGTTTGTTTATCAGTTTGTCTGGTTATGTAACGCACTGTTTGTTTATCAGTTTGTCTGGTTATGTAACGCACGGTTTGTTTATCAGTTTGTCTGGTTATGTAACGCACGTTTGTTTATCAGTTTGTCTGGTTATGTAACGCACTGTTTGTTTATCAGTTTGTCTGGTTATGTAACGCACGGTTTGTTTATCAGTTTGTCTGGTTATGTAACGCACTGTTTGTTTATCAGTTTGTCTGGTTATGTAACGCACGGTTTGTTTATCAGTTTGTCTGGTTATGTAACGCACGGTTTGTTTATCAGTTGTCTGGTTATCTCTCTAACTTTCTCTCTATTGGTTTGTTTATCGGTTTGTCTCTCTCATACACTGGTGAATCTTGTCACCACGGAGGCTTATTGTGAGGAACGTCACTGGGTGCTGAAGTACATTATAAGTTGTTGAACCTAGCAGTCATTATGCCGCATCTCATTATTTGGGTGTTAATGGAAACATCTGGCTTTGGTGCCATATTGATGCCATGGGAAGCCAACTTCCAGCCACCATCTCAGGTGATTTTAACCCGGTTTATGTGTTAAAAGGGTACTCTAACTCTAGCCACCCTGATGGTTAAAGTGAATTCATATGGTCAGGGTGGGATGAGTGTGTGCCCACTTGCTGTCTCCCGGGGCTGTGACAGTCATTCACAGAGCCCTCTGCCCTGAAGGCTGTGTCTCACACAACACTGGACAACCTTCCAGGATGGGGGGTTAGCACAGGAATATTGACATTGTTACTGGATCAGGGGGTCCACATTGAGCTGCAGTCGGCAACATCCAGCGGAAGAGGGCCGAGAGAGAACGCAGCACTGGCAAAGAAGTAGAGAGGGGGTGAGACAGGGTAATAACTAAACTCTCTGGTTTCCTAGTCACCACCATTTGGTTTTATACAAAGAACATCCCAAACTGAAGTTAAAGCCATTATGAGGAGGTGACCTTACATCCCTAAATGTCCTGCAACATCAAGGAGCAAAGGGCCAAGGTGAAAGACTTCCACTGCTGGCATATACCACCTTGTGCTTTGACCTTCAGCCAGGTCAGGTTCTCGTCAACATTGTCATGAAGTCTCCATGGCCAGGAGGAGGGGGGGAATGAAACCAACCAAGGCTCTTGTTCAGTCCCTAAAACACTGTTGGCTGTGGTGTCATTTAGAGATTCCCACCGGCATGACTAAGCCGATTTTTAAATCCTGGAGAAAGAGCTAAAAGATCCAAAAGGACTTGGAGAACCCAACTCGTCATCTGAACCGATAACTCTCAGTTTCTCCCCGATAAAGAGGGCGATTCATGTTGTAACAATTAAGTAGGATTCACGCCGTCTGCGGTAACCCGTCACCCGACCCGAGTGGACAAAACATGCTGGAGCGTCAAACGAGGACAGAAATAAATAAGAGTCTGATAAAATAATTCCAGCGGTGACAAGCCGCCAGGCACGGATGTGTCGGTAAAGAGGCAGCGTCTCCCGCAGAGATAAGGCGCTGTTAGTTCATCTTCGTAATGTTGTGTTTTATTGTTCTGGCTTCGGCGTCCTGGACTCTCCCATCGCTGATATCTCGCGCCTTGCTTTATGGAGCGCCGATAATGGCAGAGAGTGAGAGCTTCGTCTTCCAGACAAGAGCGCTCTCAGATATGGAAAATTAAAATACACCGTGTCAGGTTCCCCAGATTATACCAGCGTATCAAGGCCGGTGATATACAGCTTGCTCATCTCATTGTTTCAGATTTTTATCGCGGCCGGTTCTTTGCCGTTATTATTATTTTTTAGAAGGATTTCACTCGCTTTAGGAGCTGGAAGGTGCATGAGAAATGGAGTGTTTAGTTTACAGCCGCGGCATCCTTGGCGTGACATGTATATATCTCTGCTTTACCACAATTATTTCTCCTTTACTTTATCCGTCTCACTCGTCCTCTGTGATATATTGAGGGTCACAAGGTGCACTTATTAAATCACAGCGCCTCTCCGCGATACCCGCCTCTTGGGGTGTGCTTTTCCGAGGTGACAGGGTTAGCATCCATAGAGCTAATGGGGCTGAGGATGTGGTTTTGGTGTCATGGTCCTCATAATGATCATATGGCCTTCACGTCAATGTAACCGGTGCTCCAACATTCTCTGACCCAAGGGACGCCCATAGGAATTTGAGAACCCACTGGTTCTGCTCGGAGCAGAGAGACAGTTTAATGACGGTAGGTGCTCAGGCTCTGATCTTGATGGACCTGTTTTGCGATACTGGTGGGGACGTCTCCTTCCACCTACCTGAGTCAACCTGAGGACTGAAGGTTCTTATGCGGTTTCTCGGGATTCAGACAACCATGTGATCACTTCCAAAGGTCGTAAGATCCCATTGGTGCTCTCATGGGGTTTTTAGGTAAAAGCTGGGTTCCTCTTGCCCCGAGTGTAATCACACATGTCTAGGAATAGATAATATGGAGAGATTGGTTGGAAACATCTCATTTATAGGTCAGCATTAAATTCTTTTGTTATCGTTCATGTGATGGAGCATTATGGCCGCCAGGCAGCTCTTCTGCATCTGAACATTCACGTATTTTTATATAGGCCAAGGTGAACCTGGAGCGTAGCTCTTTTAATTTAGAACGACCTATTAATCTTGGCGTGCAATGCATCACTCTCTGGTTAAAAAAAGACGGGCGTTTGGAACCTGCGATGTGTTAGGAAGTTGATGATCGTGTCGCTCTGTGGTTTTGCTGGAACGCGGCAAACTTCCCGCCATCCATCATATTAATTTGGCAGCCGGCGACCAGTGTAGAGAAAAAATCTGCGCCCGTAAAAAGCCAGCGTCGCCCGGGCATCTCCGGCATTTTGCCTTAATGCTCAGTATCCTCAGTCATCCAGGCACCTTCCTGAGACCGTGGTTGACGGTGCTGATGTTCAGGGTTGGAGCTTAACGTGGAAGGGGATGCAGGATAACGCCGCGGCCTGGTCTCCTCCGCGTTGAGCCGCGCAGCGTTTGACAGCTTATTAAATAATGTCGCTGAGGAGAATCATTCAGTGAAGACATTTAAATAGACATTTATAGATAGCGGGAAGCGAGCCGCTCGCTACGTTCAATTGAAGAACCATGGAAATAAATAGGATCGATTTATTACTGAGGGACATTAAGGGGGAATAAACTCAAGGACGTTCACGTAAAATGATTCCAGTTAGTGTCAGTCTCACGTTTTACATAAACGGAGGCTTTTTGTCTAAATATCAGCCGGTCTTTATAATCAGCCAATCCTGAAAGGAGACGACTTCATGAAAACGCTTAAAGAACGATTTAATAACGTGTTTTAGACGGACAGAGTAAAACGTTTCCGCAGATCTGAGCTTCCTGCAGACACGGCACCAAACGCCAACAGGACGTTAGAAAGGGGTCTCATAGCTTCCTGCCCAGCCATAGGACAGTCCGTCGCTCACTCCTGGCAGCCGATTGGCTAATCAGTCAGTTTGTTGACATCATCGCAGTGAGCCAATCAAACAGAGAGCTGTGTAATGACCCATGCTATGCGTCGCCCACAGAGGTGAAAAATGGCAGCCTCCAGTGCTGGAACCAGAAGGGAGAAGACACGGTGTTGATCGGTATGATGGTACAGATCCACCGTGTGAGGAGATATCGCAGGGAAGTGGACATGCCCTCACAGGGTCACCTTAAAAGGTTACGGATGTGATGTCATTCCAAGATGGCGGCCTCCATGTGGAAATACTTACCTATTGTTGTAGAATTTACAGAGTTTACCATCGGGAGATTAAAGCCGCGTTAGTGACATAATGTCCCGGGAATTCCGTTTTAAACAGGTTTATGAGAGGAATATATTGTGCGGCAAAAAAAAAGCCAAAAATAAGGAAATTAAACAAATGGAGCTGGATTATTATCTGCAAATATTGCCGCGTCGGCCTGTGACAGGGTATCAGTGCGCCGTGTCCGAAAATGCCAGAATGAACAACATGAGGCTTAAAAACGCTCATTTACCGTATGTAGATCAAATTTAGTGACCACCAGAGAGATAAGCAATGGATCATCACGAACCCCCCCCCCCCACCGGAGGATCAATCACTCTCAGCACTCTCAGCCCGCAGAGCCATGTTGTGGTTACATGGTTGAATCCGCGCACAGCGGCACAAAAAGCGTTAATCTCTTCACCACTAATTCTCCCACCTCAGAATCTCAATTAACCAAATTAACAGCGTCGCTTGATGTCGCGCCTCTGCTGCATTAATTGAGCGTTTGGCTTGGGGCGCCGCGGCGCGTTGGGGGACACAATGCATGGCAGATTCTTAAATTTACAATAAAACCCCCTTCAAGGCAACTCTGCGATCTCTGGGGGCGTCACGTCACCCGCCGAATGTCTACAACCAGAGAGGAATCACTGAACAACAACGGCGCCTGCTCCGCCATGTCTGGTCTCAGCTCTTATACACAGTCACACACCTGCATATTCAGTATCTCACATTACACAGAGTCTGCCAGGGCTAGTTCACTATACAGAGACAAAACACACGCACCTCCTATAACACGCAATCCCTCCTATAACATGCCCTCCCTCCCATAACACGCAATCCCTCCCATAACACGCAATCCCTCCTATAACACGCAATCCCTCCTATAACACGCACTCCCTCCCATAACACGCAATCCCTCCCATAACATGCAATCCCTCCCATAACACGCAATACCTCCCATAACACGCAATCCCTCCTACAACACGCACTCCCTCCCATAACACGCCCTCCCTCAACACGCAATCCCTCCTATAACATGCAATCCCTCCTATAACACGCCCTCCCTCCTATAACACGCCCTCCCTCAACACGCAATCCCTCCTATAACATGCAATCCCTCCTATAACACGCCCTCCCTCCTATAACACGCCCTCCCTCCCATAACACGCAATCCCTCCCATAACACGCAATCCCTCCCATAACACGCAATCCCTCCTATAACACACAATCCCTCCTATACCAGGGACTGCCGGCCTGCGCCAAAGAGTTTGGTTTGTTCTGGATTATCACTGGTGATATTGCACTTACCTGAGTGAAGGTCAGGGAGGGTTTTGCTTCTTTGATTCCTGCCAGCCTGGGAGAAGCTTCACGGATGCCCATCCACCGTAGATATGTTTGTTTCGTTCCGAATTGCAATTTAGAGGAATTTATGCTGTTTCGCATTTCGGACGCAATTCTGAAATAACCAATCGATTTTGTCCGAAATGGAACGAAACGAAATATAACAAATTGATTTTCTTTTTTTGGAATCGATTCGTTATACCTTTTCACAGTCACACTCAGCACCGCGTCCCTGTCCATTGGCCGTGGTGCTGAATCTGTTGTATTCAGCACCACAGGCCATGGACAGCGGCATACGGTGCCGTTTGGTGCGATTTGGAAGACTTCAGCAGCAGCAAAATTGTCCCATAGAGAACCATGAATGATTCATCTATGGGACAAATCACTGAACTGCACCTCCTCAGCACAGAAGTGAATGATTCAGTTCGACAGGTGAACCCCATAGGTTTCAATGCAAAATAATATTAAATTCTTTTATATTAAACCGTCTATTATTTTCATTTGCAGCAAAAAGCCTTTTTATTTATTGATTTTTTGGAGTTTTTTGAATTTTTTGAATTCCCAATTATTTTAAAAAGACGAGGCTTTTTTCTTTGCCAAACGCAGCCTTTTTTTTTCTTCCATTCAGTCTGGCTGCTTTGGCTGATCTTTGTGCTGAAATAGGTTTCAGCACCAGGGACAGCACCGTCCCTGGTGCTGAAACCTATTTCAGCACAAAGATCAGGGGGATTCTTTACCTCTGGAGCCTGCGGTGCTACAGTCTTTGGTGCTGATACAGAGGGATCACCGCATCTTGTAACCCTAATCTAATGGTAATTAATTTACTTCATCTGTTTCCCCATTCCGAAATAACGAATCAAAACAAAATAATGAATTGATACGAAATATGAATTACGGTAACATAACGAACGCGCCGAAACAAACAAATGGAACTAATGCATCTGAAACGAGACAAATTTTGTCATTGTGCACATGTCTACCCCGCTGTGTGTGGGATGTGTCTTCTCTGTGTCACAGCTGTTGTCGGTGGGATTCCTTGCCAGCAGTAATGGAGGTTTGTTAAGCCGCCTATGGATGGGCCTTGAGGAGACAAGCTCTGCCTGGTTTCGGACATGTGGGCTGATGAGCTCTTGGTAGAGTTTGGATGAACTGCTTATCGCACAGCTGCAATAGAGTTGCAGGGTAGCAATAAGGTCACAAGGTAGCGGCAGGGTCGCAGGGTAGCAATAGGGTTACAAGGTAGCGGCAGGGTAGCAATAGGGTCGCAGGGAAGCAGTAGGGTCACAGGTTAGCGGTAGAGTCTCAGCGTAGCAACGGGGTCGCAGGGTAGTGGTAGGGTTGCAGGTTAGCGGTAGGGTCATAGCGTAGCAGCGGGTTGCAGGGTAGCTGTAGGGTTGCAGGGTAGCGGTAGGGTTGCAGGATAGCGGTAGGGTTGCAGCCAGGTAGCAGTAGGGTTGCAGGTTAGCAATAGGGTTGCAGGTTAGCGGTAGGGTTGCAGGTTAGCGGTAGGGTTGCAGGGTAGCTGTAGGGTTGCAGGGTAGCTGTAGGGTTGCAGGTTAGCGGTAGGGTTGCAGGGTAGCGGTAGGGTTGCAGGGTAGCGGTAGGGTTGCAGGTTAGCGGTAGGGTTGCAAGGTAGCGGTAGGGTTGCAGGTTAGCGGTAGGGTTGCAAGGTAGCGGTAGGGTTGCAGGGTAGCAGTAGGGTTGCAGGGTAGCTGTAGGATTGCAGGGTAACGGTAGGGTTGCAGGGTAGCTGTAGGGTTGCAGGGTAGCGGTAGGGTTGCAGGTTAGCGGTAGGGTTGCAGGTTAGCGGTAGGATTGCAGGGTAGCGGTAGGATTGCAGGGTAGCGGTAGGGTTGCAGGTTAGCGGTAGGATTGCAGATTAGCGGTAGGATTGCAGGGTAGCGGTAGGGTTGCAGGGTAGCTGTAGGGTTGCAGGTTAGCGGTAGAGTCTCAGCGTAGCAACGGGGTCGCAGGGTAGCTATAGGGTCAGGTAGTTGCAAGGAACGCCATGAGTTCTACGCTCTGTTTTAATAAAGCTGCGGCCTATGCCGTGCGTTGTTATTAAGGGCATATGTTGGGGAGGTCACGGGCCGCGGTCATGTAACGTTTATGGATTATCATGGGGTTCATTCCAATGGAAATCAGAATAAAGAATCCGTACTTTCAGGGTCTCCTAGAATCCTGTCCCTTGTGCCCGTCCCGTCCGTCCGTCCGTCCCGTCTCACCCTGGCTGGCTTGGAGTGAACGAGTTGCCCGTTACCGGCCATTGAACGGATACAGTGCGTCTCTCCTGGTAGCAATGAAACGAGACCACCTCGAGGAGAGCTGTCACGCTTTGCGCTGAGTGCTTTTTCGGGACTTGACATCTGCTCCTCAGTCTCAGGCTTGCTGCAGGCGAAAAGCTAAATTTGTTATCTCCGGTGGCACCTTGACATGGGGACACATGGCTGCTTAATTGGAGCCTGGATAGTGTCTCCGAGATGCAGAGCAGCTAGAGGGGACAGCGGGGAAACCAACTGCTCTGCGGCTCCGCAGTAACCCCATCCAATGCAACTGGAGGGGTCCAGAGACGGCAAGCCAGCACCGGCCCTTCATACCGGCTCTATGGGGGCCCCGGGCCCAACACACATCTAATAAGCCGAGGACACAAGCACCAAAAGGCCAGCAGCCCCTGTGTGCGGCCACCGGGCGGAGGGAGCTCCTCTGCATCTCCCTGTGAATCAAGGGGGGGGGGGGCTCATTGACGGAGGTAAATAATTTAAATTGCTAAAATGCTACTTTTACCTGGACTCATTAAGACGACCATTAAACCCCCCCAGATGCGATGTGTGAAAGGTGCCGGGGAGGGGTGAGTCTTCGCCTCTCGGATTGTCACGTGGCCGGGTTTAATCCATGGTGTCCTGCGTCTCGGTGATAGAAAGTCTGCATTTACCTGCAGGCCATGGCTTGAAACACCCAGCGATATATTTATTTATGGATGTATTTATTCCTTGGCGCACATTCCTCACTTAATCATGCATTCCGCCGCTCCAACACATTTCATTCTCAGACCTCCTGCAGTAATTGCATCCAGAAATACACCATGTGTTTTTATTGACCTACATTAAACGGGGAAATTTTTTCTTCCTTTTTTTTTTATTTAACAAGTTGGCACTTAATGTAATTATTCAGGCACAGCTGTGGCGACGCGGCGCGGGGAACGGACGCTGAAATATATATATACCTGAGCATCTGTTTATTTATCAGCCCTTACACCGTGTGACAGGTAAAAGCCGACGCGTTCCACCTGATACAATCATATAAATATAGCGATATATCTGTGAATCCGCTCCGGTGACCCCCCTCCCCCTCCGGTGACCCCCCTCCCCCTCCGAATCCGCTCCGGTGACCCCCCTCCCCCTCCGTTTATACACATACATTCTGCAATAGTATATTTTTGATGTTTTCCCCCAGATTTTAGCGTGGGGCGTGGCAGTGACGGGAGGTTTTCGCAGGTCACGGATATTCCGTTTAAATGGTTTATTTTTCTGTAAATTTTACGCAGAGAATTTTAATGATTTACACAGAAACAACTAACGTGAAGCTAGAAAAGCCTGTGACAAGATCCCGGCGCCCCAGACGCGTCCTGACCTCATTTTCTCCATCCTGTTTTCTTGTAAACGATCAGCCCTGCGGGCGAGGAGATGATCAATGACCAGGCGCTCCTTTAAAGACCGGCAGCGTGTGGGGCGCTCAGCCAGGCCACCTCCTGCGCTCGTTTGAGTTTAAAGTTGTGTTTTTAGATTTCATGGGTTTTTTTCATCTTTGATTTTTCTTCAGAAACGAAACCGATCAAAGCTCAGAGCGGATTTAAAAAGAAAACTTGCAGCTCGCTGCGAAACGCGTCACTGTGATGTGCGCCGCCAGCATTTTGGGGGGAGCGTGACTAAGAGACACACAATCTCATCATTCAATCCATCGCCAAATGACCAGCGTCAGGCCTCCACCTCACATTCCAATACATCGCAAGACCCAACGCGTTTAGCACATTTTGCCGTTTTTATAATCCATCGGTTTATGGTGTGACCTCCCGACGCACTCATTACCCCTAAGACCACGGGAGCGGCGGCCACGGCCACAGTTTAATCTTTATACGGTATTTTGTCGGCCTCCATCAAAGAGGAAAAGGGACATCAGAGGCCTCTCCCGCGCCGATTGAAGGACTGGAATGAAAAGCCGCCCTTTCTGTACAATATTTTAATTTGACAAGATATAAAGCCGACATCGACCTCATCATTAGTCGGAGAAAAGGAGTAATTTGGGCCCCTGTTTGAGATGAAGGCGCGATAAGGCAGACAATGACCGGGTTACGCTGCCTCCATTTCCACAGCCGGTCTCCGTTTAAGAGCTCGACGTGGAAGTGATGTTTCTTAGTGATTTGTTAATGAAGCTTTTAATGACGAAGAGAATGAAGGGTGAGGAGCGTGACCTTAATTACTAAAAGGAGTCCTGAGCGATGCTATTGGCAGGAAGGAGCCCGGCGCCATCTCGCTGCGAGGCTCGGGAGACTCACTAATAATTACATCCCATTTTCTCCTTAAAGCACCCGTCCCTCCGCTTACATTACACTCCACTTAGTATCTTTAATTAGCCTCCCCCGTCCCCACGTCGCTCATCGCTGGATCCACCGTCTTGCTCTGTAGGAATCATTTAGTAAAGGTTAGGTCCTGGCGGGGTGTTTAAGATGGCGGCAGGTGAGTTGGATGTAGTTGAGGTCCTTTCTCGAATAAACACATGTAAAATCTCCAACAGGCAGAGCTGCAAAGCTGTACCCAGTACAAGTCACTACCGAGTCAAAAGGTCGATGGAGCCCGGGGCATCACAAAGAAGGAGAAGGTTGGCCGTACCTGGCCCAGCAGAGGACCTTTAGAAGAGGAACAAGCAGAAGGGGACTGAACAGAGGCCACGCAATGACACAGGGTGAAGTCAAGCCAATGTAAGACTCCTTGGATGATTTCTAGGTAGAGATATCAAATACCTTAGCACACAAAATGGAAACGTACAGGTAAAATGTGAATATTTACAATGTAAAAAATACAGGCGATAAGTCTTAAGGTCACCGGACTCTTTGTTATCCGTTTATATTTACAGAGCAGAGTCAAACTAATGACCAAATCAGAGTCAACACAGAGAGCAAAGGAGTCAACCCTAGAGCACCGAGCAAAGGAGCCAACCAAAAGGAGTGAAATGGAGCAAAGCCAACTCAAAGCCATAGAGCAGAGTCAACGTAATCACCCAAATTAGAGTCAACTGAATGACAAACCAAAAGGAATCAACCCAATGACAAAGAGCAAAAGGTGCCAATCCAATGGCACAGAGGAAAGAGACCAACTCAATGACATGGAGCAAAAGGGTTAACCCAATGACACAGCGGAAAGGTGCCATCCCAATGACACTGGGCACAGGAGACAACTTAATGACATGGAGCAAATCTAACTCAATGACATAGAACAGGGTTAGCATAATGCCCCAAATTAAAGTCAACGCAATGCCATGGAGCAGAGGCATTCTAATGACAAGGAGCAGAGTCAACATAATCACATAAAACAAGATTAACCCAGTGACACAGAACCAAGCCACCTCAATTACGCAAAACTGCGTCAACCCAATGACACAGAACCAAGCCACCCCAATTACACAAAACTGCGTCAACCCAATGACACAGAACCAAGCCACCCCAATTACACAAAACTGCGTCAACCCAATGACACAGAACCAAGCCACCCCAATTACACAAAACTGCGTCAACCCAATGACACAGAACCAAGCCACCCCAATTACACAAAACTGCGTCAACCCAATGACACAGAACCAAGCCACCCCAATTACACAAAACTGCGTCAACCCAATGACACAGAACCAAGCCACCCCAATTACACAAAACTGCGTCAACCCAATGACACAGAACCAAGCCACCCCAATTACACAAAACTGCGTCGACACAATGAAAAGGCGTCAATTCAATGATGAAGAACTGGGGGGTCAACACAATGTCTATAGGGCGTCATGTCATGAGAATGTCCATCTGTAACACCGGAAGGGACGCATTTTGATGTGAGTATCCCCAGTCATAAAATTACCTCAAGATGAGGCATTCCCAGGCTGAGACTCTACAAGTTGCCGTCCCATGTGAATGTGATTCTCGTATTAACCGGTGATGTGGAACATGTGGCTTTACACAATAGATCACCATAATGATAAGTATTGGTATTCCCGATGTCTTTTGTTGACTTGTTACCCCATCGTTTTCTACACTCTAAAATGGAACTTCTGCAATCAGCTCCAGACTCCCAGGTATCCAGCGTCGTTCATTAATTCCTCTCTGTCAACATGAACTCTCCTGAGGGCCCGGACAATTTACGATGGACTTCGGCTGACTTCTCCTGAACTTTCATTAGGAGGAAAAACTAACGAGACATTTACATATCAGTTTACAGAGGAGGAGGTTCTACAGCAGCTGTCTAAAGTAAAGACAAGTCAATGGGGCCTGATGGGATCCACCCTAAATTATTAAAAGAGCTCAGTGATGTAATAGCAAAACCGTTAACAGATTTATTTAACCAATCCTTGTTAACGGGAGTCGTCCCAGAAGACTGGAAATTAGCAAATGTTGTGCCCATTTACAAGAAGGGTAGTAGGGAGGAATCGGGGAACTATAGGCCAGTTAGTCTTACGTCAGTAGTGGGGAAATTAATGGAAACCATGTTAAAAGGAAAGGATTGTTGAACATCTAAAAACACATAGATTACAGGATCAGAAACAACATGGGTTTACCTCAGGGAGATCATGCCAAACTAATCTTATTGATTTTTTGATTGGGTAACACAAATAATAGACACAGGTGGTGCAGTAGACATTGCTTATTTAGATTTCAGTAAGGCTTTTGATACTGTTCCGCATAGAAGCTTATCAATAAATTGCAATCTTTGAGCTTGGATTCCAATATTGTTGAATGGATTAGGCAGTGGCTGAGTGACAGGCAACAGAGGGTTGTGGTAAATGGAGTTTATTCGGCGCAAGGTCTTGTTACCAGTGGGGTACCTCAGGGGTCAGTACTTGGACCCATTCTCTTAATATTTTTATTAGTGATATTGCAGAAGGTATTAATGGAAAAGTATGTCTTTTTGCTGATGACACAAAGATTTGCAACAGGGTTGACGTTCCTGGAGGGATCAGCCAAATGACAAATGATTTAGGTAAACTAAAAAAATGGTGGGAGTTGTGGCAATTGAGTTTTAATGTGGATAAGTGCAAGATAATGCACCTGGGACGTAAAAACCCAAGGGCTGAATATAGAATATTTGATACATCTGAGGGTTGGGATTTAGGGGTTATTATTTCAGAGGATCTAAGGGAAAATAGCTAATGTAATAGAGCAGCAGGAAATGCTGGCAGAATGCTTGGAAATGCTGGCAGAATGCTTGGTTGTGTAGGGAGAGCCTGTATTAGCAGTAGGAAAAGGGAAGTGCTCATGCCACTGTACAGAGCACTGGTGAGACCTCACTTGGAGTACTGTGTGCAGTACTGGAGACCGTATCTCCAGAAGGATATAGACATCTTAGAGAGAGTTCAGAGAAGGGCTACTAAAATGGTGTACGGCTTGAAGGAGAAAAGTTACCAGGAAAGGCTTAATGATCTTAACATGTACAGCTTGGAAAAAAGACGAGACAGAGGAGATATGATAGAAACATTTAAATACGTAAAGGGAATCCACAAGGTAGAGGAAGGGAGTAATATTTAAACGGAAACAAAGTAGCAAAACAAGAGGACATAGTCTTAGATTAGAGGGGCAAAGGTTTAAAAGTAACATCAGGAAGCATTATTTTACTGAGAGGGTGGTGGATACATGGAACAGTCTTCCAGTAGAAGTGGTAGAGGCCAAAACAGTAATTGAATTTAAGCAGGCATGGGATAGGCATAAGGCTATCCTAAACAAAAGATAAATCCAGGTAAAGTATCCATGTAATTGGGCGACTAGATGCGCCGAAAGGTTCTTATCTGCCGACATTTTTCTATGTTTCATTGGCTTTCATGGTATTGGAGTCCGTGCCCAGGGTGCTCGCTTTGCAGTTTGTGAAGTGGTTGGGTTTTACCAACACACACCAGTTCCCTGGTTAAGGACCTGAAAAATCAGAATGACATACCCTTAGTGTATGTGCCTTTAAAAAGACATGGCGGCGCGTGTCTTGGTGATGAATAGCTCCTCTCAGTCCTGCAGAGCCCATTTCGGGCTCCTCCATCTGCCGACCCATGGAATGGAGCCAGGGGCCGCTCTGCATTTTTACGGCATCATTCGCAGTCATTGTGCGCAGCAAAGGAGACTTAATTACTTGCAGATTCCCCTCCACTTGTTTGTCATTAAAGCAGGAGTGTGTTTAATTAAAGCGAGGCTGTAAATTCACCGCCGGTAAGATCTCGCATCGCAGCAAATAACTCACATATTCATTTTGGGGAGGAACGGGCGAGGGGGGGGGCATCTCTTAACTCATATCCTGCCGCCGGCCAAACCGATTCTCCCAGGCGGAGGACGACGCTGGGTTTTAAAACAAGAATCCAGATAATCCGTATCAGACGGGCAGATATATCTATAAAGCTCGATAGGCGCTAATAAGGAGCTTTATATAGACTTATCTCCCGGAGTAGCCACTCACGGAGAAGCTCTCATCACGTACAGGACATTAATGCGGCCGGCAGACGAGTCGTGAGATAAGCGCATGATGCGTGCGGCCCGTAACGCGGCAAAACAAACAATTAGGAGCATGGAGGAAATGGAAACATTTACACACGTTTTAGGAATGAGGAGGAGGACGAGGAGGTCCATGTGATGGACAGACATCAGTCCACACTCTACTTAAGCTCCACAGGATGGCTGGAAGGTCTGGAGATCCAGCAGGATGAAGAGACATGGTGGAATGGATCACGAGGTTCTGTAAACTCCATTTCTGTATTGAGAAAACTACAGGTTCAGTGTAAAGGAGACAGAGATGCCGACTCTGCGAGAATTAACTCAGTGTAGCCTGGTGACACATCACACAAGGACGTCCTGCTGAAGCCACACGCTGCTATGTGGAATTACCAATCCCACTATCCACAGCCAAACCTTGATGGAAGTCCTCAGCTTGTCCCGTCCACAGAGGTCTCCAATCCACGTTCATCCTGTACCAGCACCTCATGGATGATCCCTCCACCAGAAGAGATGCAGCCCGGCCGCCATGTTACCTTGATTCTGGAGTCCATGGAGACATTCTATCTCAGGAATCAGCTGCCTTCACCAGGAATCTGAGGAAACATCTTCCTCTGAGCCAGGACCATGCGGCCCTTCAGGAACAAGTGAAATGGGTCAGACAAGTCTTCAGATTCCGCCAAACATAGTGTCATAGGATGAAAAAAGACATGCGTCCATCGGGTTCAGCCTCTCACACATCACCTACTGCTGTTGATCCAAAACAAGGCAAAGAAAAAACAGTCTGAAATGTTCGCCAATATGCAACATACTGGGAAAAAATTCCTTCTTGCCCCCAGATGGCGTCAGATTCTCCTTGGATCAAGAAGCTTTTACCCACATATTAAATATTATAACCCTTAATATTCTGTGTCTGCAGGAAGTCATCCAGTCGCTGCTTAACCCTTAATATTCTGTGTCTGCAGGAAGTCATCCAGTCGCTGCTTAACCCTTAATATTCTGTGTCTGCAGGAAGTCATCCAGTCGCTGCTTAACCCTTAATATTCTGTGTCTGCAGGAAGTCATCCAGTCGCTGCTTAACCCTTAATATTCTGTGTCTGCAGGAAGTCATCCAGTCGCTGCTTAACTCTTAATATTCTGTGTCTGCAGGAAGTCATCCAGTCGCTGCTTAACCCTTAATATTCTGTGTCTGCAGGAAGTCATCCAGTCGCTGCTTAACCCTTAATATTCTGTGTCTGCAGGAAGTCATCCAGTCGCTGCTTAACCCTTAATATTCTGTGTCTGCAGGAAGTCATCCAGTCGCTGCTTAACCCTTAATATTCTGTGTCTGCAGGAAGTCATCCAGTCGCTGCTTAAAAGTCTGTACAGTCTCCGACCCAACCACCTCAACAGGCAGAGAATCCCACAGCTTTATTGTCAAACGTAACGTAAGGGAAGATTAAACGGCAGCAAGGATAAACTGGGATCAAGGGCAGCATTGTATGAAGCATCAGGGGCGAGCCGCTCAAGCTTTGATTGGCTGACAGATCTCAGGCACTTCCTGTTCTCCGCATGATGAGGTCTTTTTTTTAAAAATAACAAATTTTGTGCATTTTTTAATGTATGTTCTATATATATATTATACATATCCCTTTCAAGGAGAAAATTACCGACAGATTTCACTAATAAAACGGGAAATGGCCCTTATAACAGACTTAACCCCCTAATATCCAATGAGTCCAATAAACCTTATTACATAGAAGCCAAGCTGGGACTCTGCAACGGATTCAGTGTTTCCCTTCAACTCTGCTGACTTGGGTTCGAGGGAATGAGGCCCCTGTGTTGCGTTCTAGTGATCAAGTCCCTAATGAACGAGCCCCCACTTTGGGTTATAGTGAACCAGCCCCCGCGTTGGGTTCACCAGCCCCCGCATTGGGTTCACCAGCCCCAGCATTGGGTTCACCAGCCCCAGCATTGGGTTCACCAGCCCCAGCATTGGGTTCACCAGCCTCTGCGTTGGGTTCTAGTGAACAGCCCACGTTTTAGGCTCTAGTGAACCAGCCCCCGAATTGGGTTCACCAGCCCCCGCATTGGGTTCTCCGCCATCAGCGTTGGGTTCTATTGAACCAGCCCCCAGCGTTGGGCTCTAGTGAACCAGCCCCCAGCGTTGGGCTCTAGTGAACCAGCCCCCAGCGTTGGGCTCTAGTGAACCAGCCCCCAGCGTTGGGCTCTAGTGAACCAGCCCCCAGCTTTGGGTGTCAATGAACCAGCCCCTGCACTGGGCGTCAGGGAACGAGCCCCTGCGCTGGGTGTCAGGGAACGAGCCCCTGCGCTGGGTGTCAGGGAACGAGCCCCTGCGCTGGGTGTCAGGGAACGAGCCCCTGCGCTGGGTGTCAGGGAACGAGCCCCTGCGCTGGGTGTCAGGGAACGAGCCCCTGCGCTGGTTGTCAGGGAACGAGCCCCTGCGCTGGGTGTCAGGGAACGAGCCCCTGCGCTGGGTGTCAGGAACGAGCCCCTGCGCTGGGTGTCAGGGAACGAGCCCCTGCGCTGGGTGTCAGGGAACGAGCCCCTGCGCTGGGTGTCAGGGAACGAGCCCCTGCGCTGGTTGTCAGGGAACGAGCCCCTGCGCTGGTTGTCAGGGAACGAGCCCCTGCGCTGGGTGTCAGAGAACGAGCCCCTGCGCTGGGTGTCAGGGAACGAGCCCCTGCGCTGGTTGTCAGGGAACGAGCCCCTGCGCTGGGTGTCAGGGAACGAGCCCCTGCGCTGGGTGTCAGGGAACGAGCCCCTGCGCTGGGTGTCAGGGAACGAGCCCCTGCGCTGGGTGTCAGGGAACGAGCCCCTGCGCTGGGTGTCAGGGAACGAGCCCCTGCGCTGGTTGTCAGGGAACGAGCCCCTGCGCTGGTTGTCAGGGAACGAGCCCCTGCGCTGGGTGTCAGGGAACGAGCCCCTGCGCTGGGTGTCAGGGAACGAGCCCCTGCGCTGGGTGTCAGAGAACGAGCCCCTGCGCTGGTTGTCAGGGAACGAGCCCCTGCGCTGGGTGTCAGGGAACGAGCCCCTGCGCTGGTTGTCAGGGAACGAGCCCCTGCGCTGGTTGTCAGGGAACGAGCCCCTGCGCTGGTTGTCAGGGAACGAGCCCCTGCGCTGGGTGTCAGAGAACGAGCCCCTGCGCTGGTTGTCAGGGAACGAGCCCCTGCGCTGGGTGTCAGGGAACGAGCCCCTGCGCTGGGTGTCAGAGAACGAGGCCCCTGCGCTGGGTGTCAGAGAACGAGCCCCTGCGCTGGTTGTCAGGGAACGAGCCCCTGCGCTGGTTGTCAGGAACGAGCCCCTGCGCTGGTTGTCAGGGAACGAGCCCCTGCGCTGGTTGTCAGGGAACGAGCCCCTGCGCTGGGTGTCAGGGAACGAGCCCCTGCGCTGGTTGTCAGGAACGAGCCCCTGCGCTGGGTGTCAGGGAACGAGCCCCTGCGCTGGGTGTCAGGAACGAGCCCCTGCGCTGGGTGTCAGGGAACGAGCCCCTGTGGTGGTTGTCAGGGAACGAGCCCCCGCATTGGGTTTTAGCGAACGAGCCCCTGCGCTGGGTGTCAGGAACGAGCCCCTGCGCTGGTTGTCAGGGAACGAGCCCCTGCGCTGGGTGTCAGGGAACGAGCCCCTGCGCTGGTTGTCAGGGAACGAGCCCCTGCGCTGGGTGTCAGGGAACGAGCCCCTGTGGTGGTTGTCAGGGAACGAGCCCCCGCATTGGGTTTTAGCGAACGAGCCCCTGCGTTGTATATATTTGGGGGTCCAGGTGCCTCGTAGCATTTCAGTGTTGTTTATTTGGAAAAACCTCAGAATCGGTTACTTTGCACCGCGTCCGTCTTTCAGAATTGTGGAATAAAAGGATTGAGCCGTCACAGACCCTCCAGCGGCCGCGGATCCCAGAAAAACAAGAGAGAGAGATTAATAAAAACACTAGAACAACAAAAAGCAGGTAATTAGTGAGGATTTTGGCGAGTCGCGCCAGCAGGATAATTGTGGGGTTAAATCCTCATTGTGAGAAGATCGAGCTCTCTGCGCCATTATCAGGTGAACGGGGGCCACTCGGAACGGGTCGCGCTGCCAACAAAACGCTGTTACAAATACACCGGAAATTACCGCGATGCGCCGAGATGCGGCTTTTCGAGAGGCTGCGATACTTTAAGGGGTTCTGTGGTTATTTGTAAAAACATAATATCACAATATATTGCGGGGAATAAGCAGCGAGCCTTAAAGCCGCAGGGGGAGAATTTACCTCCGACGCGGCTTCTCAGCGCTGGGATCATTTCTCATTCAGCCATTTTTGCCAGTTCGGGTGAATAATCTCAGGATCGGAGCGGGTATCCGTTTAAAGGCGCTTTGTGGGACCTTACCGCTATACAGCGCCAGCGTTTTCAGGAGGATCCATCGAGCTCACCTGTCCCCGGCATATGGCGGCTCTGAACGCCCACCACCCACAGACCCTCCATCCTAGCTCCAAGCGCGAATTGTCTCACCTCACAAATGGAGTTAATGTAAAACATGTCCCATATGTCCGCGGCATCGCTCCGGCACCGCTCCGGCACCGCTCCACGGCTTGTGGAATCCGGTAATGGCGCTGCTAGCAGACTTGTCACATTCCCCTGAAACATTGCTTCTCAATGAGTGGCACATGAAAGCTGCTGCCCGCAGGACGTCACATTGCTTCTCAATGAGTGGCACATGAAAGCTGCTGCCCCGCAGGACGTCACATTGCTTCTCAATGAGTGGCACATGAAAGCTGCTGCCCCGCAGGACGTCACATTGCTTCTCAATGAGTGGCACATGAAAGCTGCTGCCCCGCAGGACGTCACATTGCTTCTCAATGAGTGTCACATGAAATCTGCTGCCCGCAGGACGTCACATTGCTTCTCAATGAGTGGCACATGAAAGCTGCTGCCCCGCAGGACGTCACATTGCTTCTCAATGAGTGGCACATGAAAGCTGCTGCCCCGCAGGACGTCACATTGCTTCTCAATGAGTGGCACATGAAAGCTGCTGCCCCGCAGGACGTCACATTGCTTCTCAATGAGTGTCACATGAAAGCTGCTGCCCTGCAGGACGTCACATTGCTTCTCAATGAGTGGCACATGAAAGCTGCTGCCCCGCAGGACGTCACATTGCTTCTCAATGAGTGTCACATGAAAGCTGCTGCCCCGCAGGACGTCACATTGCTTCTCAATGAGTGGCACATGAAATCTGCTGCCCTGCAGGACGTCACATTGCTTCTCAATGAGTGGCACATGAAAGCTGCTGCCCCGCAGGACATCACATTGCTTCTCAATGAGTGGCACATGAAAGCTGCTGCCCGCAGGACGTCACATTGCTTCTCAATGAGTGGCACATGAAATCTGCTGCCCGCAGGACGTCACATTGCTTCTCAATGAGTGGCACATGAAATCTGCTGCCCCGCAGGACGTCACATTGCTTCTCAATGAGTGGCACATGAAAGCTGCTGCCCCGCAGGACGTCACATTGCTTCTCAATGAGTGGCACATGAAAGCTGCTGCCCCGCAGGACGTCACATTGCTTCTCAATGAGTGGCACATGAAATCTGCTGCCCCGCAGGACGTCACATTGCTTCTCAATGAGTGGCACATGAAATCTGCTGCCCCGCAGGACGTCACATTGCTTCTCAATGAGTGGCACATGAAAGCTGCTGCCCCGCAGGACGTCACATTGCTTCTCAATGAGTGGCACATGAAAGCTGCTGCCCCGCAGGACGTCACGTTGCTTCTCAATGAGTGGCACATGAAAGCTGCTGCCCGCAGGACGTCACATTGCTTCTCAATGAGTGGCACATGAAATCTGCTGCCCCGCAGGACGTCACATTGCTTCTCAATGAGTGGCACATGAAAGCTGCTGCCCCGCAGGACGTCACATTGCTTCTCAATGAGTGGCACATGAAAGCTGCTGCCCGCAGGACGTCACATTGCTTCTCAATGAGTGGCACATGAAATCTGCTGCCCCGCAGGACGTCACATTGCTTCTCAATGAGTGGCACATGAAAGCTGCTGCCCCGCAGGACGTCAATTGCTTCTCAATGAGTGTCACATGAAATCTGCTGCCCCGCAGGACGTCACATTGCTTCTCAATGAGTGGCACATGAAATCTGCTGCCCCGCAGGACGTCACATTGCTTCTCAATGAGTGGCACATGAAAGCTGCTGCCCGCAGGACGTCACATTGCTTCTCAATGAGTGGCACATGAAATCTGCTGCCCCGCAGGACGTCACATTGCTTCTCAATGAGTGGCACATGAAATCTGCTGCCCTGCAGGACGTCACATTGCTTCTCAATGAGTGGCACATGAAAGCCTGCTGCCCCGCAGGACGTCACATTGCTTCTCAATGAGTGGCACATGAAAGCTGCTGCCCCGCAGGACGTCACATTGCTTCTCAATGAGTGGCACATGAAATCTGCTGCCCCGCAGGACGTCACATTGCTTCTCAATGAGTGGCACATGAAAGCTGCTGCCCCGCAGGACGTCACATTGCTTCTCAATGAGTGGCACATGAAAGCTGCTGCCCCGCAGGACGTCACATTGCTTCTCAATGAGTGGCACATGAAAGCTGCTGCCCCGCAGGACGTCACATTGCTTCTCAATGAGTGGCACATGAAAGCTGCTGCCCCGCAGGACGTCACATTGCTTCTCAATGAGTGTCACATGAAATCTGCTGCCCGCAGGACGTCACATTGCTTCTCAATGAGTGGCACATGAAAGCTGCTGCCCCGCAGGACGTCACATTGCTTCTCAATGAGTGGCACATGAAAGCTGCTGCCCCCGCAGGACGTCACATTGCTTCTCAATGAGTGGCACATGAAAGCTGCTGCCCCGCAGGACGTCACATTGCTTCTCAATGAGTGGCACATGAAAGCTGCTGCCCCGCAGGACGTCACATTGCTTCTCAATGAGTGGCACATGAAATCTGCTGCCCCGCAGGACGTCACATTGCTTCTCAATGAGTGGCACATGAAAGCTGCTGCCCCGCAGGACGTCACATTGCTTCTCAATGAGTGTCACATGAAATCTGCTGCCCTGCAGGACGTCACATTGCTTCTCAATGAGTGGCACATGAAATCTGCTGCCCTGCAGGACGTCACATTGCTTCTCAATGAGTGGCACATGAAAGCTGCTGCCCCGCAGGACGTCACATTGCTTCTCAATGAGTGGCACATGAAAGCTGCTGCCCCGCAGGACGTCACATTGCTTCTCAATGAGTGGCACATGAAAGCTGCTGCCCCGCAGGACGTCACATTGCTTCTCAATGAGTGTCACATGAAATCTGCTGCCGCAGGACGTCACATTGCTTCTCAATGAGTGGCACATGAAAGCTGCTGCCCCGCAGGACGTCACATTGCTTCTCAATGAGTGGCACATGAAAGCTGCTGCCCCGCAGGACGTCACATTGCTTCTCAATGAGTGGCACATGAAAGCTGCTGCCCCGCAGGACGTCACATTGCTTCTCAATGAGTGGCACATGAAAGCTGCTGCCCCGCAGGACGTCACATTGCTTCTCAATGAGTGGCACATGAAATCTGCTGCCCCGCAGGACGTCACATTGCTTCTCAATGAGTGGCACATGAAAGCTGCTGCCCCGCAGGACGTCACATTGCTTCTCAATGAGTGTCACATGAAAGCTGCTGCCCCGCAGGACGTCACATTGCTTCTCAATGAGTGGCACATGAAAGCTGCTGCCCTGCAGGACGTCACATTGCTTCTCAATGAGTGGCACATGAAAGCTGCTGCCCCGCAGGATGTCACATTGCTTCTCAATGAGTGTCACATGAAAGCTGCTGCCCGCAGGACGTCACATTGCTTCTCAATGAGTGGCACATGAAAGCTGCTGCCCCGCAGGACGTCACATTGCTTCTCAATGAGTGGCACATGAAAGCTGCTGCCCCGCAGGACATCACATTGCTTCTCAATGAGTGGCACATGAAAGCTGCTGCCCCCGCAGGACGTCACATTGCTTCTCAATGAGTGGCACATGAAATCTGCTGCCCTGCAGGACGTCACATTGCTTCTCAATGAGTGGCACATGAAATCTGCTGCCCGCAGGACGTCACATTGCTTCTCAATGAGTGGCACATGAAAGCTGCTGCCCCGCAGGACGTCACATTGCTTCTCAATGAGTGGCACATGAAAGCTGCTGCCCCGCAGGACGTCACATTGCTTCTCAATGAGTGGCACATGAAAGCTGCTGCCCCGCAGGACGTCACATTGCTTCTCAATGAGTGGCACATGAAAGCTGCTGCCCCGCAGGACGTCACAATTGCTTCTCAATGAGTGGCACATGAAAGCTGCTGCCCCGCAGGACGTACACATTGCTTCTCAATGAGTGGCACATGAAAGCTGCTGCCCGCAGGACGTCACATTGCTTCTCAATGAGTGGCACATGAAAGCTGCTGCCCCGCAGGACGTCACATTGCTTCTCAATGAGTGGCACATGAAAGCTGCTGCCCCGCAGGACGTCACATTCATTCTCAGCGAGAAGGAAATCAAGTCACTCCTTGCTGCTGCTTTTTGGGATTTGTCCATGAGGAGACGGTGAGATTTCATCCTGTAGTATGTGAATGATCTATACTCTGCCAGGCAGCACTTTCCTGTCCTGCCCATCTGTACAGAGAACACGCTGCTGGGTTTATGAAGATGAAGTGGAGCTTTATCTACATTCTGTGATCATCTAGAGCAGCGACAGCAAACCAGGGCACCTCACATGTCCCATGATGCTCAGTTTAACTTCTGATGACCGAGCATCATGGGACTTGTAGTTCTGGCATGTTAGGGCCCATCACACCTAACCCAGGGTAAGGGCTGCGATACCAAACATGAATAATGCAGGGAACAAGGTGTAGAATGAGAAGCCGCCATAAATGATTCATTTACTTTAATGCCAATTAGTGTTTATTTAATTCCCAGCCTGAGCCTAATGAGGTGAACAGCATCTCCCCCCCCCACTAATCACTGCTTGATCCCACTTAACCCTCTGCTTCCCAGGGACCAGCCATGCGGCTATTTAACCCGCGAAGAACCCGCTCTTATTCCCCCCCCAAATCGTTAACGCATAGAAACAGCAGAGAATCAATCCTAACTAGTTTACATAATGTGTTCTCTGTCAGCATCTTCTCTGCATGTCACAGGGCAGCTCCTTCCTGCGCTCCCCCTCTGCATGTCACAGGGCAGCTCCCTCCTGCGCTCCCCCTCTGCATGTCACAGGGCAGCTCCTTCCTGCGCTCCCCCTCTCCATGTCACAGGGCAGCTCCTTCCTGCGCTCCCCCTCTCCATGTCACAGGGCAGCTCCTTCCTGCGCTCCCCCTCTGCATGTCACAGGGCAGCTCCTTCCTGCGCTCCCCCTCTGCATGTCACAGGGCAGCTCCTTCCTGCGCTCCCCCTCTGCATGTCACAGGGCAGCTCCTTCCTGCGCTCCCCCTCTGCATGTCACAGGGCAGCTCCTTCCTGCGCTCCCCCTCTGCATGTCACAAAGCAGCTCCTTCCTGCGCTCCCCCTCTGCGTGTCACAGGGCGGCTCCTTCCTGCGCTCCCCCTCTGCATGTCACAGGGCAGCTCCTTCCTGCGCTCCCCCTCTGCATGTCACAGGGCAGCTCCTTCCTGCGCTCCCCCTCTGCATGTCACAGGGCAGCTCCTTCCTGCGCTCCCTCTTGCATGTCACAGGGCAGCTCCTTCCCTGCGCCCCCCTCTGCATGTCACAGGGCAGCTCCTTCCTGCGCTCACCCTCTGCATGTCACAAAGCAGCTCCTTCCTGCGCTCCCCCTCTGCATGTCACAGGGCAGCTCCTTCCTGCGCTCCCCCTCTGCATGTCACAGGGCAGCTCCTTCCTGCGCTCCCCCTCTGCATGTCACAGGGCAGCTCCTTCCTACGCTCCCCCTCTGCATGTCACAGGGCAGCTCCTTCCTGCGCTCCCCTCTGCATGTCACAGGGCAGCTCCTTCCTACGCTCGCCCTCTGCATGTCTCTAGGCAGCTCCTTCCTGCGCTCCCCTCTGCATGTCACAGGGCAGCTCCTTCGCGCTCCCCCTCTGCATGTCACAGGGCAGCTCCTTCCTGCGCTCCCCCTCTGCATGTCACAGGGCAGCTCCTTCCTGCGCTCCCCCTCTGCATGTCACAGGGCAGCTCCTTCCTGCGCTCCCCCTCTGCATGTCACAGGGCAGCTCCTTCCTGCGCTCCCCCTCTCCATGTCATAGGGCAGCTCCTTCCTGCGCTCCCCCTCTCCATGTCACAGGGCAGCTCCTTCCTACGCTCCCCCTTTGCATGTCACAGGGCAGCTCCTTCCTACGCTCCCCCTCTGCATGTCACAGGGCAGCTCCTTCCTGCGCTCCCCCTCTGCATGTCACAGGGCAGCTCCTTCCTGCGCTCCCCCTCTGCATGTCACAGGGCAGCTCCTTCCTACGCTCCCCCTCTGCATGTCTCAGGGCAGCTCCTTCCTGCGCTCCCCCTCTGCATGTCACAGGGCAGCTCCTTCCTGCGCTCCCCCTCTGCATGTCACAGGGCAGCTCCTTCCTGGCTCCCCCTCTGCATGTCACTGTGTGGCTCCTTCCTGCGCTCCCCCTCTGCGTGTCACTGTGTGGCTCCTTCCTGCGCTCCCCCCTGCGTGTCACTGTGTGGCTCCTTCCTGCGCTCCCCCTCTGCACATCACAGGGCGGCTCCTTCCTGTGCTCCCCCTCTGCTTTGTACAGGTCATCTCCTTCCAGCGCTCCCCCTTTGCACGTCACTAGGCAGCCCCTTCCTGTGCTCCCCCTCTGCGTGTCACAGGGCGGCTCCTTCCTGCTCTCCCCCTCTGCGTGTCACAGGGCGGCTCTTTCCTGCGGTCCCCCTCTGCGTGTCACAGGGCGGCTCCTTCCTGCTCTCCCCCTCTGCGTGTTACAGGGCGGCTCCTTCCTGCTCTCCCCCTCTGCGTGTCACATGGCGGCTCCTTCCTGCTCTCCCCTTCTGGGTGTCACAGGGCGGCTCCTTCCTGCTCTCCCCCTCTGCGTGTTACAGGGCGGCTCCTTCCTGCTCTCCCCCTCTGCATGTCACAGGGCGGCTCCTTCCTGCTCTCCCCCTCTGCGTGTCACAGGGCGGCTCCTTCCTGAGCTCCCCCTCTGTGTGTCACAGGGCGGCTCCTTCCTGCTCTCCCCCTCTGCGTGTTACAGGGCGGCTCCTTCCTGCTCTCCCCCTGTGCGTTTCACATGGCGGCTCCTTCCTGCGCTCCCCCTCTGCGTGTCACAGGGCAGCTCCTTCCTACTCTCCCCCTCTGCGTGTCACAGGGCAGCTCCTTCCTGCCTTCCCCTCTACGTGTCACAGGGCAGCTCCTTCCTGTGCTCCTCCTCTGCATGACGCAGTGTTGTGTGTCCAGGAATGTCCCCTGAAATTTCAGCTGAATTCCAAAAATTCCGGTTTTGATTCATTTTCCTGCCTCTGTCTTCTCCACTGGCCATACTGAAATCCTATGAAACATGCAGAGACAGTGATGGATGGAGCTGCCAGATCCTCCTTGTCTTCCAGCTGGTTGGCCATCGCATGTAAAGTGCTGCCCCTCAGTGTGTGAGGTTACAGTTACAAGTTTTTATAAAGCGCTAACAAGTTCCGTAGTGCTGTACAGTGGGAGGCAGAACAACAAATAAGCATACAGGTTAAACACACAGTGCAGTAGGTGAGAGGACCCTGCTCAAGAGCTTACAATCTAAGGCTAGGGTCAGACTGAGGCAGTGCGAACGCGCGTTCTGGCGCACATAATCACGGCCGCACTAGCAGCAGATGACGGGCAATGACAGCCAATATACGAAGTACGGTCGCACAAAAGTCCGGCCGCGCAACGCAAGTGGAAAATGAACGCATTTTTTCGAGAACGTTAAACCGCTGGTACTGACGTACAGAGTGCGCTGCGTCCGCATAGCAGCGTGTGTGCGTGATTAGGAGATGTCAGACGCTGCTAGTGTGCGGCCAACATAACGTTCAAACAGCCGGATTTCCCTAGACTTCTTTTCACCCCATCGTCATGAAATACGTCCAGAATTGCGCATCGTCTGACCACTTAAGCGTATTCCGTGAAAAAATGCGTGCGCACGCATCGACGTACATTTTGACGGTGGCCGCAGAAAATGCGCTCATCTGTCCCTAGCCTAAGAGTTCAGGTGCTGCAGGTGGCCGCTCCTCCTTGATTAATGATTCGGTTTCCCACCTGCTGATTCTGAGCCTCCTGCTCCTGACTAGCACTTCCCACCACCCTCCTGGCATTGAGGAGGCATGGAGCGCATGCTGGAAAACAGGAATATTTATATGCATGTAAAGTGCTGCCCTGCAGGGTGTAACATTCATGTGCTGGAAGTGGGTGATTAAAGCCGCCACTGAGGAAGCGGATGAGCCGCTCTTAGAATCCAATGTATTACCCTGGATACAGATCCCTTCTGCTCTCTGAGCAACACATGAAAGTGCTTCCCTGCAGCACGTAGCATTCATACGCTGAAGGAGGAAAATCCATTCACTGATTGCAGCCATGATTTTCCATAAACCGGTGGGATTTCACTATTAAAGCATACTGTGAATTCTACATCCTGCTGTGGAGCACTTCATGTGCTGCCCATCGGCATGAAACCTCGATACATGTGACAAACGACCACAAAGGTTCCATGCACTGCCCATCCGCATGAATCTATGTGTCCAGAAAAACCCTAAATAAAGGCTAATGGCCGTTTAAATAAATGAAAAACCCTCTATTTATTGTGGAAATATTGGAGTTAAAGAGCAGGTGATCATATTCTTGACCTGTCTGCTCCAGGAATTAAAAGCTCACCTTGTTGTCTGAGACCTGGGACATATTCACTAAATGGTGTAAAAATGACAAATTGGCTGAACTGCAAAAATCTGCTGATGGGTGGGGGGGCACTTTGAATTAAGTCCAGTTCCTTCATGGTCAAGACCAGACGGTCCTTCAATGTTCTGACAGTCCTTCTATTTTCGTTCACTCTGCGCCACCGCGACACTGAAAGGACGTGATAATACAACGTCACTTCTACCCAGCGCTCCATGCACATGCAGCCGCGGAGCCGAGTAAAGCACCGGCAGTGACTCCCAGGTACAATCGAAGGTGAATTAAACATGGAAGGTGGATGAAATATAAATAGAAAGAGTGGAGCGAAATGGACTGAAAAGGAGGTGGAGAGATGGACATGATAAAGGGACGGAGACATGAAAAAAGAGAGACTCACTGCCTGTACTGTAAGAGTTCTATTGCTGTGGAATTCTGTGATAGGCTCATACACGCTGCACATTACTGTGAGTTTTATTGCTGTGGAGCTCTGTGATACGCTCATACACGCCGCACATTACTGTGAGTTTTATTGCTGTGGATTCTGTGATACGCTCATACACGCCGCACATTACTGTGAGTTTTATTGCTGTGGAGCTCTGTGATACACTCATACACGGCGCACATTACTGTGAGTTTTAATGCTGTGGAGCTCTGTGATACACCCATACACACTGCACATTACTGTGAGTTTTAATGCTGTGGAGCTCTGTGATATGCTCATACACACTGCACATTACTGGGAGTTTTATTGCTGTGGAGCTCTGTGATAGGCTCATACACACTGCACATTACTGGGAGTTTTATTGCTGTGGATTCTGTGATACGCTCATACACGCCGCACATTACTGTGAGTTTTATTGCTGTGGATTCTGTGATACGCTCATACACGCCGCACATTACTGAGAGTTTTATTGCTGTGGAGCTCTGTGATACGCTCATACACACTGCACATTACTGTGAGTTTTATTGCTATGGAGCTCTGTGATACGCTCATACATACTGCACATTACTGTGAGTTTTATTGCTGTGGATTCTGTGATATGCTCATACACAGCGCACATTACTGTGAGTTTTATTGCTGTGGAATTATTTTCTTCTACTCTCTTCTGGTCCCAGAGGAATTTATGAAAAGATTCTCTGCATTGTGCACTTTTTTTTTTTATGTGTAATGGACGTTTAATGCTAATCTATATTCTTCGTCTAATCAATCATAGCGGTGACAGTGTTATTACTTATTATATACATTATTATGCATTTAATACACAACTATTGTCATCACACTCAGTGTGTGTTTGTGTATGGGAATTCTGATCAGAGCAGTGGTTATAAAAAACTAGAAATACGGGGGGGGGGGGGGTGACCCCATGAGTTACCGCACCGGGTGACACCAGCCCTAGTGCTGTCACTGCCCTCAGGGCGGCTTTGTTACATTGTTCTTGTTTGCATGTTATAATAATCTGTTATACGTCTATCACTGTGTGCGGATAATATGTATATACGTTTAATTTCCTGATCGAGGCTCCTCAGTCAAATCGATGGTTATAATGTAATGATCCCAGTCAGTGATCAGCCGGTCCTGTATAAAGAGTCCCGTAGTAACGGCGCCGCTGCTGCCATGTTTGAGGCAACGTGTCGCCCTCACATGCTGTAGAGATGATTTTAACCATTTGATGTGAATAATCTTTGGCCGTGACGGCCGCCCCCCCCCCCGTCCCTCTCTGTCCATTACATTATATGAATAAAGCGTTGTTGTGGCGGCGCAAGGAGCTCCTTAAACAAATTACAGGCCGCGTTCTTTCCGAAAGCTGAGAAACGACTTTCCCGCGGTTCCACTGAATTGGAAAATAGCTCTCAGCGCCGGAATCTCATCTCCCCGTGTTTATGTTATTTTTCTCTTTCCGTCGTCTTTTGGCGGCTAATGCGGCGAGGGATAAAATAACCGTATTTATTGTTGCTGTAATTGGGGGTGGAGGAGCCTGGCGATGCGTTTCAGGAGCCCCTAAAAATACACCCACACACCTGAATATATGGAGGAGCCCCTAAAAACACACCCCGCACACCCTGAATATATGGAGGAGCCCCTAAAAAATACACCCACACACCCTGAATATATGGGAAGGAACACTAAAAACACACCCTGAATATGATGGAGACCCCTAAAAAAGACACACCGCACACCCTGAATATATGGAGGAACCCCTAAAAACACACCCGCACACCCTGAATATATGGAGGAACCCCTAAAAACACACCCTGAATATATGGAGGAACCCCTAAAATAAGACACCCGCACACCCTGAATATATGGAGGAGCCCCTAAAAACACACCCGCACACCCTGAATATATGGAGGAGCCCCTAAAAATACACCACCACACCCTGAATATATGGAGGAACCCCTAAAACACAACCCTGAATATATGGAGGAACCCCTAAAAAAGACACCCGCACACCCTGAATATATGGAGGAACCCCTAAAAAACAACCCGCACACCCTGAATATATGGAGGAACCCCTAAAAAACACACCCACACACCCTGAAATATATGGAGGAACCCCTAAAAAACACACCCGCACACCCTGAATATATGGAGGACCCCTAAAAAGACACCCGCACACCCTGAATATATGGAGAGGACCCCTAAAAAACACACCCGCACACCCTGAATATATGGAGGAAGCCCCTAAAAAGACACCCGCACACCCTGAATATATGGAGGAAACCCAAAAATACAACCCGCACACCCTGAATATATTTGGAAGAACCCCTAAAAGGACACCCGCACACCCTGAATATATGGGGGAACCCCTAAATAAACACACCCTGAATATATGGAGGAGCCCCTAAAACACCCGCACACCCTGAAATATATGGAGGAACCCCTAAAAAAACACAACCTGAATATATGGAGGAGCCCCTTAAAAACACACCCGCACACCCTGAATATATGGAGGAACCCCTATAAACAGCCGCACACCCTGAATATATGGAGGAACCCCTAAAAAGACACGCTGCAACCCTGAATATATGGAGGAACCCCTAAAAACACACCCACACACCTTGAATATATGGAGGAACCCCTAAAAACACACCCCCACACCCTGAATATATGGAGGAACCCCTAAAAACACACCCACACACCCTGAATATATGGAGGAACCCCTAAAACACCCGCACACCCTGAATATATGGAGGAACCCCTAAAAACACACCCACACACCTTGAATATATGGAGGAACCCCTAAAATACAGCCACACACCTTGAAATAGTATGGAGGAGCCCCTAAAAAAACACACCCACACACCCTGAATTATTGGAGGAGCCCCTAAAAAGACACCCACACCCTGAATAATATGGAGGAACCCCTAAAAAGACACCCAACACACCCTGAATATATGGAGAGCCCCTAAAAAATACACCCACAGCACCTGTGAATATATGGAGGAACCCAGGGGTCATGTCCTGGGAAAAAAAGTGAGGGAACTTACCCACGAATTCCACAACCCCTATTACCTGAAGAAAATATATATATATCACGAGTATAGCAGGACGAGCCGGTGATACCATATTTATTGGGTTAACTTTACATTTAAAAGACAAGCTTTCATAGTGTAACCTGGAAACTATACTGATCAGTGAAAGGTATCACTACCTACAGGTATACTCGCGATTGTGGCAACTGGACAAACGCGTTATATATATATATATATATATATAATCTCCAGGCACAGACCCCCCCCCCCCCAAATAATATACACAGCACTGAGCCCCCAGAATAATATGCACAGCACTGGTTATATGGATATATTTTCCCCAGTTCACATGGATAAATTGCCCCCAGCTCATATGGGTATATATTGCCCCCAGCTTGTATGGATAATGCCCCCAGCTTGTATGGATAATGCCCCCCAGCTTGTATGGATAATGCCCCCCCGCTTGTATGGATAATGCCCCCCCGCTATCATGGATAATGCCCCCAGGTCTCATGGATAATGCCCCCCAGCTCGTATGGATAATGCCCCCTGCTATCATGGATAATGCCCCCAGGTCTCATGGATAATGCCCCCCCAGCTCGTATGGATATTGCCCCCCGCTATCATGGATAATGCCCCCAGGTCTCATGGATAATGCGCCCCAGGTCTCATGGATAATGCCCCCAGCTCGTATGGATAATGCCCCCGCTATCATGATAATGCCCCCCATCCCATGGATAATGCCCCCCCCCGCGCTATATGGATAATGCCCCCAGGTCTCATGGATAATGCCCCCCTCCCCGCGCTATCATGGATATTGCCCCCCAGGTCTCATGAATTTGCCCACCCCCAGGTCTCTTGGATATTGCCCCCAGGTCTTATGCATATTGCCCCCAGGTCTCATGGAAATTGCCCCCAGGTCTCATGGCTATTGCCGGCCAGGTCTCATGGCTATTGCCCCCCAGGTCTCATGGCTATTGCCCCCAGGTCTCATTGATTGTGCCCCCAGGTCTCATGGATATTGCCCCCAGGTGTCATGGAAATTGCCCCCAGGTGTCATGGAAATTGCCCCCAGGTCTCATTGATTGTGCCCCCAGGTCTCATGGAAAAATTGCCCCCAGGTCTCATGCATATTGCCCCCAGGTCTCATGGATAGCCCCCCCAGGTCTCATGGATATTGCCCCCCAGGTCTCATGGAAATTGCCCCCCAGGTCTCATGGATATTGCCCCCAGGTCTCATGGATAGTGCCCCCAGCTCACCTCTGCTTCTTCTGTGCTGTGGCCGCCGCCGCACATTGCAGGCGGCCTGCGTGCTTCCTGCTTCAACGCCGCTGACAGAAAGTGAAGCCGAGCGGCTCCACTTCCAGTCAGCGGGCCGTTCTAACAGGATGCACGCGGCCGCCGGCAATGTGCGGCGGCGGCGTTCGGGATTGGGCCACAGCGGGAACGCTGCGTTCCCGCTGTGGGAGAGGTGCGGGAACGCCGTTCCCGCGCGTCTCGAGCCCTGGAGGAACCCCTAAAAACACACCCACACACCCTGAATATATGGAGGAACCCCTAAAAAAACCCGCACACCCTGAATATATGGAGGAACCCCTAAAAAGACACCCGCACACCCTGAATATATGGAGGAACCCCTAAAAACACACCCACACACCCATATATGGAGGAGCCCCTAAAAAGACACCCACACACCCTGAATATATGGAGGAACCCCTAAAAACACCCTGAATATATGGAGGAGCCCCTAAAAACACACCCATACACCCTGAATATATGGAGGAGCCCCTAAAAACACACCCACACACCCTGAATATATGGAGGAACCCCTACAAAGACACCCACACACCCTGAATATATGGAGGGATCCCTAAAAAGACACCCGCACACCCTGATATATATGGAGGAACAACCCTAAAAGACACCCGCAACACCCTGAATATATGGAGGAACCCCGAAAAACACACCCTGAATATATGGAGGAGCCCCTAAAAACACACCCGCACACCCTGAATATATTGGGAGGAAACCCCTAAAAAGACACCCGCACACCCTGAATATATGGAGGAACCCCTAAAAAGACACCCGCACACCCTGAATATATGGAGGAACCCCTAAAAACCACACGGCACCCCCTGAATATATGGATGAGCTCCTAAAAACACCCTGAATATATGGAGGAATCCCTAAAAAGACCCCCACACCCTGAATATATGGAGGAACCCCTAAAAAGACACCCGCACACCCTGAATATATGGAGGAGCCCCTAAAAAGACACCAGCACACCCCGAATATATGGAGGAACCCCTAAAAACACACCCTGAATATATGGAGGAATCCCTAAAAAGACACCCGCACACCCTGAATATATGGAGGAACCCCTAAAAACACAACCTGAATATATGGAAGAATCCCTAAAAAGACACCCGCACACCCTGAATATATGAGGAACCCCTAAAAACACAACCTGAATATATGGAAGAATCCCTAAAAAGACACCACACACCCTGAATATATGGAGGAACCCCTAAAAAACACCCGCACACCCTGATTATAAATGGATGAGGCCCTAAAAACACCCGCACACCCTGAATATGGATGAGCCCCTAAAAACACACCCACACACCCTGAATATATGGAGGAACCCCTAAAAACACACCCGCACACCCTGAATATAGGAGGAGCCCCTAAAAACACCCTGAATATATGGATGAGCCCCTAAAAACACACCCACACACCCTGAATATATGGAGGAACCCCTAAAAACACACCGGCACCCCCTGAATATATGGATGAGCTCCTAAAAACACCCTGAATATATGGAGGAATCCCTAAAAAGACCCCCACACCCTGAATATATGGAGGAACCCCTAAAAAGACACCCGCACACCCTGAATATATGGAGGAGCCCCTAAAAAGACACCAGCACACCCCGAATATATGGAGGAACCCCTAAAAACACACCCTGAATATATGGAGGAATCCCTAAAAAGACACCCGCACACCCTGAATATATGGAGGAACCCCTAAAAACACAACCTGAATATATGGAAGAATCCCTAAAAAGACACCCGCACACCCTGAATATATGGAGGAACCCCTAAAAACACAACCTGAATATATGGAAGAATCCCTAAAAAGACACCCACACACCCTGAATATATGGAGGAACCCCTAAAAACACCCGCACACCCTGAATAAATGGATGAGCCCCTAAAAACACCCGCACACCCTGAATATATGGATGAGCCCCTAAAAACACACCCACACACCCTGAATATATGGAGGAACCCCTAAAAACACACCGGCACCCCCTGAATATATGGATGAGCTCCTAAAAAACACCTGAATATATGGAGGAATCCCTAAAAAGACACCCACACACCCTGAATATATGGAGGAGCCCCTAAAAAGATACCAGCACACCCCGAATATATGGAGGAACCCCTAAAAAACAACCCTGAATATATGGAGGAATCCCTAAAAAGACACCCGCACACCCTGAATATATGGAGGAACCCCTAAAAACACACCCACACACCCTGAATATATGGAGGACCCCTAAAAACACACCCCACACACCCTGAATATATGGAGGAACCCCTAAAAACACAACCTGAATATATGGAGGATCCCTAAAAACACACCCACACACCCTGAATATATGGAGGAACCCCTAAAAACACACCCACACACCCTGAATATATGGAGGAACCCCTAAAAACACACCCGAAGAGCCTTTAAAAGTAATATTAGGAGAGGAGATAGAAATCCCCTGTACCTGTAAGGAAGGGGGGGGCATGACTGCTGGACAGCGGGGGGCAGGTTAGGTAATAGGTATATAAAGCCCTGTAGGGGAGGGTCTTACCTTTTTATCTGCTCAGGCACAGTGCGGGTGATGGAAGTAGTTCCGGGGTGGAGTCTCCTTTGTTGGGGAGCCGTGTGGCGAGTTTGGAGGGAGGGGTCCAGATTTTTATTGCGCGCTCAAAGACGGATCAGAGTGGGGAGGGGGGCCTGGGTTACCCTGGGGCGGATGGAGGGAGCTGGGTGCCCAGGGGAACTGACTGACCAGTATCTGGCCCTGCAGCCGCAAGGTGAGGGATCATTCTTGGTCCATGGAAGTGGGTGCCCCTTGACCCGGTACCAGTTCACCGCAGTGTTTTGGCGTTGCTTAGTGGGCTTGGGTGTCGACCCGGCTTCGTATGCACCACACTCTTTCCGCATCGGCGCCGCGACGGTTGCTGCAGGGGCGGGGGCTTTTCCGGAAATGCTGCGGCGCCTGGGGAGGTGGCGGTCGGAACGTTACATGTCATATATCCGTCCTAATGTGCTGTAATTTCAGGTCGGCATCGTGTCGTGTGGATCTTCGGGCACTCGTACGTGCATTGGGCCACGCAACGGGTGGAACGTCGGCCACACGGGAGGAACCTGGGTTTCCCGCCGGATCTGGTCACAGTGCGTTGGTTGGGTATCCGGGGTTTGCGGTGGGCACAGGTTTTCCGGGAGTTGTCCTGGTTGTCTCGGAGAGTTCCGCAGGATATTATCTTGTTGATCCATGCGGGGGGGGGGGGGGGTGTAACGATTTTGGGATTGCTCGGTCGGTAGATTTAATTCAGGATATTAAGCAGGACTTGCCGCGTTACTTTGGGTTGTTCGGGGTTTCTTTGTTTTTTTTTCTTGAGAAAGGATTTTACCAGGAAGGATATATTAAGATTTCTCTTGTTTTCAAGTATGTCCTGGGTGGTCGGAGGTCACCCCCCCGGCCGGGATGGGACACATTTGCGGCACCGAGGGCGCTGGAGCGGGTCCGGCGGAGGGTCAACTGCACGGTTTCGCGCTTCGTGGAGCAGTTGGGGGGGATTGCGTTGCGGCACACGGAGTTGGAAGGGGAGAATGGGAACCTCATGCGTCATGACGGGGTGCATTTGTCGGATATCGGGCTGGATATCCTATTGGCCGGGTTTATGAGCGGCGTTGAAGAGGCGCTGGCTGCGGTGGGAGCGCAGAGACTGCCGTGGGGGTGCGGCAGCCTCTGGCGTTGGCGTGATGCCTTACCAGCAACGGAACAGATAAAGAATACGCCGCCTTCGGGTGGGAATTGGGGAGACGACCCTCACTTGAATCAGGTCAGGTGGGGCGATGAGCTCATGGAAGATAATTGGTGTAACTGCCTCCCGCAGGACATGCGCGAGAGGGTGAGAAATATATGGATAAATAAACAGATTTACATGTTGGTTTTCAGTAAAAGCTGTGGCCACGCCCCTTTCCAATACAGACGCGTGTGTGTGGTTATTGGGGCGAAAGGGTTTGGCTGCACCGGGAGGTCACAGGCCTAAGCAGTCAGGGGACTGCGGGTTTGGGACTCATGGTTAATCTTTTGTCCTCCGGGTTGGTCAGGAGGTATATGATTGTTGCCCTTTTGGATCCTACATGTTCCTCTCCTCCTCCTGCTGCTTGTATAGCGGTAAAGTAGCGTTATAATGAGGCTACGTCTCTTGTAACATGCGCGTTTATTAAATGACCCGTGAACGGATCTTTCTTTGTCAAACCTTAATCTAAACAGATGATGTTTATTCCATTCGTCACACTTTGTTACTGCTGGAATTTCTTTTCTTGTTGCTGTTTTGACATTGAGTTAGTCTGACTTCCTGTTGTGGCGTGGGGGGCGGGACCTGTCTGCGCAGATCACACCGCACGGTTATTTACTTTACCTTAATGGCTTTATCACATGCTATGATCTATTTTATAAATGTACACGGACCAAAAATCAATCCCCGTATCGTCAGGGCCGGATTAACATAGGGGCAGATGGAGCAGCAGCTCCAGGTCCACGCCTCAGAATAGGCCCAGAGGAAGGATAACTATGTCTGCATTTGGATCTGTATCTCCAACTTCATAGCAGCTACAGGGTCAAGTGAGGTATCACTGGAAAGGCCAGAGCATAACATTTCCAATGATACCAAACATGACCAGGTTATAAGTAAAAGCAAATAAAATAATAAATATTTACTTTTTCTTTCCAATAGTAATATATTTTTCAATTATAAAGTAAACAATGAAGCTGCACTAACTAACCATCACATTTCTCATGTCACCAACAAGTGTGGAGGTGATGGTACAATCCATTGTTTTGAATTGTTACATCAACAACTTAAACCGACGCACTGCAGCGAACAGCACTGCGGGGAACTTTGCTTGCGGGGAACCCCTGCTTCACTAATCTTTACACCTCACAAGGTCAAGTGAGGCATCATTGGACAGGGCAGAGTCTGGCCTTTACATTAATACCAAACCTAGCCATGTAAAATCGAAAAGAAAAGAGAACGATTCTTTTTAAATGTATTTATTTTTAGTTGCAAAGCGATGGCATTGTCCATTTGTCACGTATAAAATGAGCAATACCACTGCCATTACTCACCTTCTCATTTCCCATTTTTTTTCACGGATTTTTTCACGGAATTCGCGAAAACGGTCATACGATGCGCATTTTCGTGCGTGATTTTTTACGGATCCAAACCAGGAAACTTTGGGTGTCTGGACGATATGTTGGCGGACACTAGCAGCGTCTGACGTCTCCAAATCACACACACACACCGCTAGCGGACGCAGCGCACTCTGTACGTCAGTACTAGCAGTTTGACATTCTCAAAAAAATGCGTTTGTTTGCCGATTGCGTTGCATGGCCGCACGCGGCCGTACTTCGTATATTGCCCGTCATTTGCTGCTACTACGGCCGTGATAAAGTGCGGCTGCACGTGCGTTCGCACCGCGTTCGTCTGACCCCAGTCTTACCCGTATCTGCCTGGTTAGATATACAGGGTTATTCAAAGAGAATCGAAAAGTCACTGCATGTTCGGTGACTTTTCGTTCTCTTCAATTCGGGCCGATTTGGAAATCCCATTTGCGGTGTATTCAGCAAGCACCACAGGGCCGTCGAAGCGCAGGGAAAAGCTGCCGCAAACCCAACGAAAAGTCACTGCAAAAACCCGGCGAATGCACGCCGAAACCCGCAAAAACATCTGGATTAACACGCCAAAGACGCCGGCAAAACCCGAGCAGGAGCCGATCACACGCAGCGCAGCCGCCGAAAAAAGCAGAGACTGCAGACGAGTGAAGTGAATAAATTAGAAAAACAGTTTGCTTGAATGTTTGAAAAGTGAAACGCTGTTTGCAAAGAAACTACTGAGCGAAAATGTCTGAAATTTACATAAAATCCAATGAATGAGAATAAAAAGGGAAGTTACAGAAAAAAGTAAACTTAAAAAAAAAAATCCAGAAAAATGCTTAAAATATCCTAAAAAATCTATAAATAAAGAGACTATTTACTGCAGAATTTTATAATAAACGGTTTATTAGATATTAAATTAAAACGGGAATATTTTTAACATTGAAGTCTATGGGATTCTCCTGAATAAACCTGCCGAATTAAACCACCGAATGGCAGGGCATTAGGGGAACTTTTCACTGCTGGTTTGTGTTCTCTGAATAGACGAAGCATTGCTTCTCTATGGGGATTCACTGCCCTCAAACAGGCACCGTATGTGCAGGCACCGTATGTGCAGGCAATTCGTCAGGATTTGGCGAATTGCCTGCTCTCTGGATAGCCGAATGGCCAGGAAAGGTAACCGAACGCTGATTTTCAGCAGCCATTCGGATCTCTTTGAATAACCCAAGTCTGGTTACATATAGCCGTATCCACCTGGTTAGATATACCCGTATCTGCCTGGTTACATATACCCGTGTCCGCCTGGTTACATATACCCGTATCTGCCTGGTTACATATAGACGTATCTGCCTGGTTACATATACCCGTATCTGCCTGGTTACATATAGCCGTATCTGTCTGGTTACATATACCCGTATCTGTCTGGTTACATATAGCCGTATCTGCCTGGTTAGCTATACCCGTATCTGCCTTGTTACATATACCCGTATCTGCCTGGTTAGCTATACCCGTATCTGCATGGTTACATATAGCCGTATCTGCCTGGTTACATATAGCCGTATCTGTCTGGTTACATATAGCCGTATCTGCCTGGTTACATATAGCCGTATCTGCATGGTTACATATAGCCGTATCTGCCTGGTTACATATACCCGTATCTGTCTGGTTAGCTATACCCGTATCTGCCTGGTTACATATAGCCGTATCCGCCTGGTTAGATATACCCGTATCTGCCTGGTTAGCTATACCCGTATCTGCCTTGTTACATATACCCGTATCTGCCTGGTTACATATAGACGTATCTGCCTGGTTAGATATACCCGTATCTGCCTGGTTACATATACCCGTATCTGCCTGGTTACATATAGCCGTATCCGCCTGGTTACATATAGCCGTATCTGCCTGGTTACATATACCCGTGTCCGCCTGGTTACATATACCCGTATCTGCCTGGTTACATATAGACGTATCTGCCTGGTTACATATACCCGTATCCGCCTGGTTACATATACCCGTATCCGCCTGGTTACATATACCCGTATCTGCCTGGTTACATATAGCCGTATCTGCCTGGTTACATATAGCCGTATCTGCCTGGTTACATATACCTGTATCTGCCTGGTTACATATAGCCGTATCTGCCTGGTTACATATAGCCGTATCTGCCTGGTTACATATACCTGTATCTGCCTGGTTACATATAGCCGTATCTGCCTGGTTACATATACCTGTATCTGCCTGGTTACATATACCCGTATCTGCCTGGTTACATATAGCCGTATCTGCCTGGTTACATATACCCGTATCCGCCTGGTTACATATAGCCGTATCTGCCTGGTTACATATACCTGTATCTGCCTGGTTACATATACCCGTATCTGCCTGGTTAGCTATACCCGTATCTGCCTGGTTACATATACCCGTATCTGCCTGGTTAGCTTTAGCCGTATCTGCCTGGTTACATATACCCGTATCTGCCTGGTTACATTATACCCGTATCTGCCTGGTTAGCTTTAGCCGTATCTGCCTGGTTACATATACCCGTATCTGCCTGGTTAGCTATACCCGTATCTGCCTGGTTAGCTATACCCGTATCTGCCTGGTTACATATACCCGTATCTGCCTGGTTAGCTATACCCGTATCTGCCTGGTTAGCTATACCCGTATCTGCCTGGTTACATATACCCGTATCTGTCTGGTTACATATATCCGTATCTGCCTGGTTAGCTATACCCGTATCTGCCTGGTTAGCTATACCCGTATCTGCCTGGTTACATATACCCGTATCTGCCTGGTTAGCTATAACCGTATCTGCCTGGTTAGCTATACCCGTATCTGCCTGGTTACATATACCCGTATCTGCCTGGTTAGCTATATAGTATCTGCCTGGTTAGCTATATAGTATCTGCCTGGTTAGCTATACCCGTATCTGCCTGGTTAGCTATGCCCGTATCTGTCTGGTTACATATACTCGTATCTGTCTGGTTACATATACCCGTATCTGTCTGGTTACATATACCCGTATCTGTCTGGTTACATATACCCGTATCTGTCTGGTTACATATACCCGTATCTGTCTGGTTACATATACCCGTATCTCTGCCTGGTTAGCTATACCCGTATCTGCCTGGTTAGCTATACCCGTATCTTCCTGGTTAGCTATACCCGTATCTGCCTGGTTACATATACCCGTATCTGTCTGGTTAGCTATACCCGTATCTGCCTGGTTACATATAGCCGTATCTGCCTGGTTACATATAGCCGTATCTGTCTGGTTACATATACTCGTATCTGTCTGGTTACATATACCCGTATCTGCCTGGTTACATATACCCGTATCTGCCTGGTTAGCTTTAGCCGTATCTGCCTGGTTACATATAGCCGTATCTGCCTGGTTAGCTATGCCCGTATCTGTCTGGTTACATATACCCGTATCTGTCTGGTTACATATACCCGTATCTGTCTGGTTACATATACCCGTATCTCTGCCTGGTTAGCTATACCCGTATCTCTGCCTGGTTAGCTATACCCGTATCTCTGCCTGGTTAGCTATACCCGTATCTGCCTGGTTAGCTATACCCGTATCTGCCTGGTTAGCTATACCCGTATCTTCCTGGTTAGCTATACCCGTATCTGCCTGGTTACATATACCCGTATCTGTCTGGTTAGCTATACCCGTATCTGCCTGGTTACATATAGCCGTATCTGCCTGGTTAGCTTTAGCCGTATCTGTCTGGTTAGATATACTCGTATCTGTCTGGTTACATATACCCGTATCTGCCTGGTTACATATACCCGTATCTGCCTGGTTAGCTTTAGCCGTATCTGCCTGGTTACATATAGCCGTATCTGTCTGGTTACATATAGCCGTATCTGCCTGGTTACATATAGCCGTATCTGCATGGTTACATATAGCCGTATCTGCCTGGTTACATATACCCGTATCTGTCTGGTTAGCTATACCCGTATCTGCCTGGTTACATATAGCCGTATCCGCCTGGTTAGATATACCCGTATCTGCCTGGTTAGCTATACCCGTATCTGCCTTGTTACATATACCCGTATCTGCCTGGTTACATATAGACGTATCTGCCTGGTTAGATATACCCGTATCTGCCTGGTTAGATATACCCGTATCTGCCTGGTTACATATAGCCGTATCCGCCTGGTTACATATAGCCGTATCTGCCTGGTTACATATACCCGTGTCCGCCTGGTTACATATACCCGTATCTGCCTGGTTACATATAGACGTATCTGCCTGGTTACATATACCCGTATCCGCCTGGTTACATATACCCGTATCCGCCTGGTTACATATACCGTATCTGCCTGGTTACATATAGCCGTATCTGCCTGGTTACATATAGCCGTATCTGCCTGGTTACATATACCTGTATCTGCCTGGTTACATATAGCCGTATCTGCCTGGTTACATATAGCCGTATCTGCCTGGTTACATATACCTGTATCTGCCTGGTTACATATAGCCGTATCTGCCTGGTTACATATACCTGTATCTGCCTGGTTACAATATACCCGTATCTGCCTGGTTACATATAGCCGTATCTGCCTGGTTACATATACCCGTATCCGCCTGGTTACATATAGCCGTATCTGCCTGGTTACATATACCTGTATCTGCCTGGTTACATATACCCGTATCTGCCTGGTTAGCTATACCCGTATCTGCCTGGTTACATATACCCGTATCTGCCTGGTTAGCTTTAGCCGTATCTGCCTGGTTACATATACCCGTATCTGCCTGGTTACATATACCCGTATCTGCCTGGTTAGCTTTAGCCGTATCTGCCTGGTTACATATACCCGTATCTGCCTGGTTAGCTATACCCGTATCTGCCTGGTTAGCTATACCCGTATCTGCCTGGTTACATATACCCGTATCTGCCTGGTTAGCTATAACCGTATCTGCCTGGTTAGCTATACCCGTATCTGCCTGGTTACATATACCCGTATCTGTCTGGTTACATATATCCGTATCTGCCTGGTTAGCTATACCCGTATCTGCCTGGTTACATATACCCGTATCTGCCTGGTTACATATACCCGTATCTGTCTGGTTAGATATACCCGTATCTGCCTGGTTACATATACCCGTATCTGCCTGGTTAGCTATAACCGTATCTGCCTGGTTAGCTATACCCGTATCTGCCTGGTTACATATACCCGTATCTGCCTGGTTACATATAGCCGTATCTGCCTGGTTACATATACCCGTATCTGCCTGGTTACATATACCTGTATCTGCCTGGTTACATATACCCGTATCTGTCTGGTTACATATACCCGTATCTGCCTGGTTACATATACCCGTATCTGCCTGGTTAGCTATATAGTATCTGCCTGGTTAGCTATACCCGTATCTGCCTGGTTAGCTATGCCCGTATCTGTCTGGTTACATATACCCGTATCTGTCTGGTTACATATACCCGTATCTGTCTGGTTACATATACCCGTATCTGTCTGGTTACATATACCCGTATCAGTCTGGTTACATATACCCGTATCTCTGCCTGGTTAGCTATACCCGTATCTGCCTGGTTAGCTATACCCGTATCTGCCTGGTTAGCTATACCCGTATCTTCCTGGTTAGCTATACCCGTATCTGCCTGGTTAGCTATACCCGTATCTGCCTGGTTACATATAGCCGTATCTGCCTGGTTAGCTTTAGCCGTATCTGTCTGGTTACATATACTCGTATCTGTCTGGTTACATATACCCGTATCTGCCTGGTTACATATACCCGTATCTGCCTGGTTACATATAGCCGTATCTGCCTGGTTAGCTATGCCCGTATCTGTCTGGTTACATATACCCGTATCTGTCTGGTTACATATACCCGTATCTGTCTGGTTACATATACCCGTATCTGTCTGGTTACATATACCCGTATCTCTGCCTGGTTAGCTATACCCGTATCTGCCTGGTTAGCTATACCCGTATCTGCCTGGTTAGCTATACCCGTATCTTCCTGGTTAGCTATACCCGTATCTGCCTGGTTACATATACCCGTATCTGTCTGGTTAGCTATACCCGTATCTGCCTGGTTACATATAGCCGTATCTGCCTGGTTAGCTTTAGCCGTATCTGTCTGGTTACATATACTCGTATCTGTCTGGTTACATATACCCGTATCTGCCTGGTTACATATACCCGTATCTGCCTGGTTAGCTTTAGCCGTATCTGCCTGGTTACATATAGCCGTATCTGCCTGGTTAGCTATACCCGTATCTGCCTGGTTACATATACCCGTATCTGTCTGGTTACATATACTCGTATCTGTCTGGTTACATATAGCCGTATCTGTCTGGTTACATATACCCGTATCTGTCTGGTTAGATATACCCGTATCTGCCTGGTTAGCTATACCGTATCTGCCTGGTTAGCTATACCCGTATCTGCCTGGTTACATATACCCGTATCTGCCTGGTTAGATATACCCGTATCTGCCTGGTTAGATATACCCGTATCTGCCTGGTTAGATATACCCGTATCTGCCTGGTTAGATATACCCGTATCTGCCTGGTTACATATACCCGTATCTGCCTGGTTACATATACCCGTATCCGCCTGGTTACATATAGCCGTATCCGCCTGGTTAGCTATACCCGTATCTGCCTGGTTACATATAGCCGTATCTGCCTGGTTACATATAGCCGTATCTGCCTGGTTACATATACCCGTATCTGTCTGGTTAGATATACCCGTATCTGCCTGGTTACATATAGCCGTATCTGCCTGGTTAGATATAGCCGTATCTGCTTTATTAAATAACCAAAAAATACGTTTTCATTTCACTAAATTACAAAAAAGCCACCAAAATATTCAGCTCCGGCCCCATAGAGATCTTAATCCGGGCCTGTGTACCGTCCTGTTATAATCTGGGGTGGCTTCAGTTGGTCAGGTCTGGGTTTAGTGAAGTTATTTACTAAAAAAACAAGGTCATGTGACTCCCTGAATGAGCAGGTTTCTCCATTAATGTTTTTTTTCTCCCCTGATGGCACAGCGGGCATATTCCAAGATGGCAATGTCAGGGTTCTTTGGGCTCTCATTGTGCAAGAGTGGTTGAGGGAGCACGAGACATCACTTTCACACATGGATTGGCCACCGCACAGTCTAGACCATAACCCCATTGAGGTTAATCTTTGGGATTATTTGCTGGAGAAGACTTTACGCAGCGCCAATAGCGTCAGATCATTGGTTGAGCAAAGTGGTCGGGATGGGATGTACCTGTTAATAAGGGAGGAGATGTAGGCAGCGGCGCAGTATGGAGAGCTTTGTATGTGACCAGTATAATGAATTGGATTCTAAAGGAAACAGGAGCCAGTGTAGAGATTGACAGAGGTGAGGTGTATGAGTCTGGCACAGGCGTTCATAACAGACTGCAGAGGGAGAATCTGGGATCTCTTAAGGCCAGAGAGAAGGAGGTTACAGTAGTCGAGGCGGGAGATAAGAAGAGCTTGGATGAGAATTTTAGCAGAGTCCTGATTAAGACAGGGACGGACGCGCGCAATGTTTGTTAGGAGTAAATAGCAGGATTTGGTTAGTGACTGAATGTGAGGAGTAAAGGAGAGATCGGAGTCTGAGAGGACCCCGAGTCTGAGAGGACCCCCGAGGCAGCGAGTCTGAGAGGACCCCCGAGGCAGCGAGTCTGAGAGGACCCCCGAGGCAGCGAGTCTGAGAGGGACCCCGAGGCAGCGAGTCTGAGAGGGACCCCGAGGCAGCGAGGACCCCCGAGGCAGCGAGTCTGAGAGGACCCCCGAGGCAGCGAGTCTGAGAGGACCCCCGAGGCAGCGAGTCTGAGAGGGACCCCGAGGCAGCGAGTCTGAGAGGACCCCGAGGCAGCGAGTCTGAGAGGGACCCCGAGGCAGCGAGTCTGAGAGGGACCCCGAGGCAGCGAGTCTGAGAGGGACCCCGAGGCAGCGAGTCTGAGAGGACCCCCGAGGCAGCGAGTCTGAGTGGACCCCCAGTCTAAGAGGACCCCCAGTCTGAGAGGACCCCCGAGGCAGCGAGTCTGAGAGGACCCCCGAGGCAGCGAGTCTGAGAGGACCCCGAGGCAGCGAGTCTGAGAGGGACCCCGAGTCTGAGAGGACCCCCAGTCTGAGAGGACCCCGAGGCAGCGAGTCTGAGAGGACCCCCGAGGCAGCGAGTCTGAGAGGACCCCCGAGGCAGCGAGTCTGAGAGGACCCCCGAGGCTGCGAGTCTGAGAGGACCCCGAGGCAGCGAGTCTGAGAGGACCCCGACGCAGCGAGTCTGAGAGGACCCCGACGCAGCGAGTCTGAGAGGACCCCGAGTCTGAGAGGACCCCCGAGGCAGCGAGTCTGAGAGGACCCCCGAGGCAGCGAGTCTGAGAGGACCCCGAGTCTGAGAGGACCCCCGAGGCAGCGAGTCTGAGAGGACCCCCGAGGCAGCGAGTCTGAGAGGACCCCCGAGGCAGCGAGTCTGAGAGGACCCCGAGGCAGCGAGTCTGAGAGGACCCCCAGTCTGAGAGGACCCCTGAGGCAGCGAGTCTGAGAGGACCCCGAGTCTGAGAGGACCCCGAGGCAGCGAGTCTGAGAGGACCCCGAGTCTGAGAGGACCCCGAGGCAGCGAGTCTGAGAGGACCCCCGAGGCAGCGAGTCTGAGAGGACCCCCGAGGCAGCGAGTCTGAGAGGACCCCGAGGCAGCGAGTCTGAGAGGGACCCCGAGGCAGCGAGTCTGAGAGGTAGAAGTAATGGCGGCTCATTCACCTGAAGAGAAATGGGTGCAGGGATCGAGGTTTTAGAGGGAGGGAAGACGAGAAGTTCAGTCTTCGAGAGGTTGAGCTTTAGGAAACGGGAAGTCATTGAGTCAGAGGCAGCTGATAGGCCGGCAGTAACGCGGTCCAGCACGGGAGGAGAGGGATGGGGGGGGGGGGGGGTAGATTTGGGTGTTGTCAGCAGAGATGACACTGGAATCCATAGGAAGAGATGAGGTTGCTCAGAGAGGCCGAATAGACACATCTATAACCAACCCCTGCTGTCTTAGCTCCAGGGCCGGCGCTAACCTTACTGTGCTGGGCTGGTGCCAAACTGAGGGGGCGCCAATGCCACCAGTAGCGTGGGAAGGGGGCAGACCGCCCTGTGCGATGGGTCACACTCACAGGCATTCTGACTGGTGCTCCCTTTCCACAAGGTGCTGTGAGGACTTCCGCGTCTGGCTCCTCCCCCTCTCCGTCATCATCCTGTGCCCTGGCAGCACTCAGTGCGTGCTTGGAGGCTGCTGGTACACGAAGAGAAGCTTCATGGAGGTACAGGTCTGGCAATGTGTGTTTTTGTTTTTAGGTATGACCTGTCCCTGAGCTCTGGATGCTGCTGAGAAGAAGGGGGGGGGGAAGGGTTAATCTGGGTTACTGCTCTAGATGCTACTGTGGAGGGGGGAAATGGAGGAAAGGGTTAATCAAGTCAATTGATATGTTAAGGGGTGTAGAATGATATTCTGGGGGGGGGTGTAAAATGATATATGCTGGGGCCTGGCTGGGGGGGGGGGTGTAAAATGATATATGATGGGGCTTGGCTGGGGGGGGGGTGTAAAATGATATATGATGGGGCTTGGCTGGGGGGGGGGGGTGGGGTAAAAATGATAATATGCTGGGCCTGGCTGGGGGGGGGTGTAAAATGATATATGCTGGGGCCTGGCTGGGGGGGGTGTAAAATGATATATGCTGGGCCTGGCTGGGGGGGGGGGTGTAAAATGATACATGATGGGGCTTGGCTGGGGGGGGGTGTAAAATGATATATGATGGGGCTTGGCTGGGGGGGGGTGTAAAATGATATATGATGGGGCTTGGCTAAGGGGGTGTAAAATGATATATGCTGGGGCCTGGCTGGGGGGGGGGTGTAAAATGATATATGCTGGGGCCTGGCTGGGGGGGGGGTTGTAAAAATGATAATATGCTGAGGCCTGGCTGGGGGGGGGGGGGTTGTAAAATGATATATGATGGGGCTTGGCTGGGGGGGTGTAAAATGATATATGATGGGGCTTGGCTGGGGGGGGGGTGTAAAATGATATATGATTGGGGCTTGGCTGGGGGGGGGTGTAAAATGATATATGATGGGGCTTGGCTGGGGGGGTGTAAAATGATATATGCTGGGGCCTGGCTGGGGGGGTGTAAATGATATATGCTGAGGCCTGGCTGGGGGGGGGGTTGTAAAATGATATATGCTGAGGCCTGGCTGGGGGGGGGTTGTAAAATGATATATGCTGGGGCCTGGCTGGGGGGGGGGTTGTAAAATGATATATGCTGGGGCCTGGCTGGGGGGGTGTAAAATGATATGCTGGGTCCTGGCTGGGGGGGGGGGTGTAAAATGATATGCTGGGTCCTGGCTGGGGGGGGGGTGTAAAATGATATATGCTGGGTCCTGGCTGGGGGGGGTGTAAAATGATATATGCTGGGGCCTGGCTGGGGGGGGGGGTGTAAAATGATATATGCTGGGGCCTGGCTGGGGGGGGGGTGTAAAATGATATATGCTGGGGCCTGGCTGGGGGGGGGTGTAAAATGATATATGCTGGGGCCTGGCTGGGGGGGGGTGTAAAATGATATATGCTGGGTCCTGGCTGGGGGGGGTGTAAAATGATATATGCTGGGTCCTGGCTGGGGGTGGGGTGTAAAATGATATATTGCTGGGTCCTGGCTGGGGGGGGTGTAAAATGATATATGCTGGGTCCTGGCTGGGGGTGGGGTGTAAAATGATATATGCTGGCATCCGTCAAAAATAACGTCAGTTAAAAAAACGGACTGTTTGGCAACTACTGTGTCTTCCGTCAGAACGTGCGTCCGTACTGCATGGACGCACAGTCCGTACAAATTGCGCTCGTCTGACACCAGCCTAAAAGGCCCCCCCAAAAGCTTGCAATCAATATCACTTTAACGTAAGTTAATGAAATGCGCTTTACAAAACAAATTTTTATTTCCCCTGGAGCTGCCGCTATGCTGCGCCGCCAGGAGCCTCCGTGCCAGGAGAGAGCAGGTCCCCAAACAGCAGCCCCATAAACACCTTATTATTGTTTTTTCATCGCAAAGTGAAGTTTCTCATTTCGGCTGCTGGAAACATAAAACGTGGTCTGAGCAGAATAATGCAAAGCAGGATATATTAAATAAAACGGGGCGAGCTCGCCGGCGCGGGGGCCATAAATAACTCCCCTTTATTTTATGACGTGAGCGGGCGATGGATTTACGCCCGCAGATTTATAGCACCGTCCCCATTATTGTAATCAGCGGCTCGTGCCTGGATTATGTATAAATTATCAGCCTTGTTTCTCCGACAAGTGAAGAATCCGCAAACAAACAAACAATATTTTGGAGATAAACAGATGGTCGGGAAGAACCAGCGAAGCACATATGCTAATTCCTGTGTGTGACAACAAGCGCCGCAAAATGTTCAGCGAGGATGTGACGCCGTGTACTAAATTCAGAGAAAGCGAAAAGTATAGAAACGGGGGCATCTAAAACCTATAAACCCGAGGAGATGCCACATGCATAAAACCAACGCGGCTTCCGTTACAAGTAACGCTGCTCTCTGCGAGTGCTTATGGGGGGTGTCAGACCGCGTCTGGGATTTTGCGCGCCTGCGGGTATTTTCCGCGCCTGCGGGTATTTTCCGCGCCTGCGGGTATTTTCCGCGCCTGCGGGTATTTTGTGCGCCTGCAGGAATTTTCTGCGTGCTGTGGGTATTTTTCTGCGTCCTGTGGGTATTTTTCTGCGTCCCCCGGGTTTTTTGCGCGCCTGCAGGATTTTTCTGCGTCTGTGTTTTTTTTTCTACGTCTGTGGGTTTTCCTTTGCTGTTCTGTTGTAGCCGCGGTGCAGAAATGTCGGCGTCCTATAAATGATGGTGAGAATTTTGTTTAATAATAGTGAAATAAACCCACACACGGCGGGGCAGAAGGTTTTTCCAGTCCAGCACTTTACAATCTTGTCCCAGCAGATGTTTTGAAACTACTTTTCCCATAATGCTCAGACCCTTTGGGCTGACTTGCTATGATGGGAAATGTAGTCCTAAATCACGTTGGCTGAGGTTGCCGATTTTTCCCCCCCCCCCCTTGCTGTTTGTCCCTCCTCAATAGGTCCAGAATTAATTTTTATTTATTATTTTTTTTTTATAAATTCTTTATTTTAGAAATTTGGAATAGGGTCACAAAGAGACGGGGGCCGCGCAGGGCCGTCACATCAACTCTCAAGGAATAAGTATAAACAAAACAAAACAGAAAAAAAAAAGGGGGGGAATAAAAATACTAAAAGAAAGTCCTCTTAGGCCAAAAGGCAGCGCCATCAAAAAATCCAAGAAAAATAAATAAAAAGTGTATATATAAACAGAACCATACGTAGCGGGGAGAAACTGCAGAAAATACCCGAGCATAGGACCTCAGCTAAAGAATAAAGAGATCTCCATATGTCCTCAAAAAGCAGAGAAAAGGCTGAAACCAATCTGTCCTCAGAGCCCCATGTTTCCATGGCAGGGGTCGCCTCGAGCAGGGGCAGCTGTGGAGCCACGGGGCAACTCGCCGCGGAACGTAGTTAACGAGGGGTGGAAGGGCGTAGGAAGAGGGGGGGGGAGCACAAAATGGCCATAGGCTCCAGGGAGTAAAGGGGAATGTCCGCAGAGCCAGAAATCTGAAAGCGAGCACCGGTCTCATCAGGACAGCGAGCACGTAGCGGAAGAGGCACACATGGTGTGGCTTTCAGCCCAGGAAAGTGGCCGCCTGGTCCGGGGTGAGACCCGCTCCCAAAAGCACTGGCCAGGCTTCGGCCGGATCCGATATAGTGTACAGTACGTTCATGTGGGTAACAGGGAGCCAGCTAACCCCCAGCGGTAGCGGTCCCCTTTATGACGAAGAAAGGTTGTCACCTCCCGGACCTGGCGACGCGCCATCAAGGTCATGAAGGGCAGGTCTTGATATATCATCAACAGGGCTCCATCAAACCGAACAGGAGCTCTAGCCCCTGGGGCCGACATGAGTCGCAACTTGGCCGCCACATCTGTGGTTACCACGGTAACATCCCTCGGGGCATCTTGGGGGGCTGTCGCAGCTTTGCGGATACGGTACACTACCCCAAACACTTCCGGCATGTCGGGCGGGGACTCGGACACCTGACGAGCCAGACGATTAGCATAGGCGAGCAGGTCCGCGACAGACATCGACTCCGGGACACCACGGACTCGGACATTGTGCCGACGATGGCAAGATTCCAGGGTCTCCACAGATCATCGTGTCAGCAGATCAACCTGGGACCGGAGGGAGGTCATCTGAGACGAGAGGGCCACCTGTTCACTTGCAAGGTCCGTAGTTTGGGCCTGAACCGCCACCTCCTGGGAGCGTACCACCTCCACTTCAGCCCGCACGTTAGACGTCTCGGTGGACCAGAGTGCTTGATTTCGGCGATGAAGTTCCGGTAGTGCATCATCCGAGGCATCTGCAGTGGCCCCGTCCAGGCCCACAGGGGAAGTCGCATCATCTGAACGAGTTCTTCCGTCTCCCCCGAGGCACCCAACGCCAGCCGCTGCAAGACTTCGTAGCGATGAGGGCGACCGGTAAGCTGCCGTAAATCCCCTTCATCAGAGAGTGGTAAGTCCTCTTTGGAACAACCTAAGGAGGGGTCAAGAACCGTGGACTCGAGAGCCGCCAAAGCCGTCTTCTGCTTTTTCTGTGCCCTCTTCCTCGCAGCAGGGCTCATCGCCACCTGAACGCGGTCTCGGGCCACCGGAGCGAGCCAGTCGGTCCCAGGCATACTCCCCAGAGGCCAGGAACTGTCTTCCTCTTCTGACGAGCCATATCCCGGGGGAAGGGTGGAGGTGGGGGCCGTCACGCAGGAAGAACGTCCACCACCTAAGGACTCTCTGATGTCCCGCTGTCTGGAACCCACTGATCCGTTGTTTTGCTGTAGTTGCGTTTTCTTCCCCATCTTCAGTGGGAGGTGAGTGGTCAGCCGCCGGGAATCCGTTCCATGCTGGACGGCAGGAAACTCCCCAGGCCTTGCAAGATGGCTGTCACGACCAGGCCGCACAAGGCCCGAGTCCCGTTGATTTAAAACAGCGGCTAAAAACGCCCGGGAAGAGGCAACTCGCCCAGCCCCAAAGCATCCAGCGGGCACCAAACCTCCTCTGTGTCAAAATCGGACGGGAAGGCCACAGATTATCAACTTCAAAGCCACGTTTACAGCGCAGCACTCCCAGAATGCAGCTGCTCCCGTCCGTCGTTAGCTCCGCCCCCTCAAAAGAAGCATTTTAGCAGCTGAGCGTTTAACTTATTTTCTGCCTATAATTGGTTAATCCGGATCAGCATACTGCGGACTTCTGCTGGTTTTTACAGACACTGGTGATCTCGGTGACACATGTAGAACCTGTCATTTGCCTGAATTTCTGCAGGAAACACAGAGCTGCGCTGCTTTTTGGGGGTTAAGCGGCGCGGTGCGGCAGGATAGATGTTCCGGGGATCCTCGTCCAGTTTCAGGAGGAGAAACCCTCCCATTGTTCCGGACCAGGCTCGTTAAAAATGTTTTTGTTTCACGTCTCGGCGTTTTCTAATGACTTTCTAAGTGAACTTAATGTAAAGGATGTGAAACGCGTCGGGTGTAATTGTATTAATTGTAATAAGCCGGTGAAGCCATTCCCTGCGCTGGAGCGCGCTCATTAAGGCGACTTTAACAAGCAACAGCCCTCGTTCCCAATAAAAGAAGTCATGGATCATAGTAAAATGGCGAGATTACGCCGCGCTATAAATAACCGCCAGCGTTTCCACTCGCTAATGAAAATATCCGCACGGCGCGGCAGCAGCAGCAGCGCACATTCCTCCTGCATATTACGCTTTAAAGGGATTCTCTAAGCAACATGACCACCTAAGCTATTTTAGGTGGTCATGATGCCCGGAGTAACCTGCCCTCTGTCCCCCCCCCCTCCGCTCAGCCGATCGTCAGGAAAGGCTGAAAACAGCTGAGAGACGCGGAGGACTTTACTCCGCCCTCCCAGCTGTCAGTCAGCAGAGCGGGAATCATATTTCCTACTTCTGCCGACTTTTGCCGAGTAGGAGACGTCATCGCACTTTCAGCTTTCAGCACAATGACGTCTCCAACTCACCGCAGAAGCTGGCGGCTCCCTCTGAGGGTTAGTGTTGTGCGCATCCTCTTGCGCTCAACACTAATCCTCAGAGGGAGCCGGGAGGAAGCCTGCCGATTGGCTGGCTTATGTGAGAGGCGCGCATGCACGCTTCTCACGTAAACCAGAAGCCAAGAAGCAAGAAGAAGGACGGGAGCGGAAGAGGAGGGAGGTGCGTATATAAAAAAAAAAAAAAAAAAAAAAAAGATGCCGCTGGAAACAAGAGGATTTTAGGGTAAGTATTACAGTTACAAAAAACAAAACAAAAGATTTATTAAGGGAATAGGGATAGGTTAGGGGAAAAAAATGGGGGGGGGGTGATTTTTTTTGAGTAGAGTGTTCTTTTAAGTCCATTTTTTTTATTCCGCGCCTGTGAATTTCGCCGTTTCGGGGCTGAGAACCTGAATGTTTTACTTCATTGGATTTCCACGAGTAGCATGACAGAGCTGCACGGTGACGATACGTTCCCTGCGTAGAGAACTCGACCAAGAATAGGCTAAAACCATTGCAGCCCCCAAAGGAAGCTCCGAATCCAGAACAGCGCGGAGCTAGACCTCTCTATAGAGTCACCGGATCATAACCAGCAGCCCCTTTCAGATACTGAATAAGCGTCTCTAGGGGGGGGGGGCAATTGAATTCAGCATCCAGCTTCCCCACATGTTCGGACTGAGTTATCTCGGGCCCCGTGCATTGCACGTGGTCGACGTGTCAATGGGTAGGGCAGAGTCTGGCCTTTCCAATGATATCCAACATGACCATATTCAGTGTAAAGACAAAATCCTAAATAATAAAATGTAACATTTTTTTTCAGTGTGGAAACGGCTCAGCAGTGACAGGGTTAATCGTCAGACTATATTACATTGTGTATTACTTTCTTAAGGGTTAATAGGCAGGCTTCATTCCTCGCAGTATACATTTTTCATTTATAAATGGCATTTTATGGGTTAATGGGTAGGCTACATGTCTCAGCGTGTATACATTTCATGTTTTCACTTGATAACTGGCATTTTAGGAGTTAATTGACAGGCTACATGCCCCACAGTCTATTCATTTAATGTTTTCCCTTGATTAATGACATTTTAGGGGTTAATGGGTAGGCTACATGCCTCACTGTTTATTATTTTTTATTGTATTTCCCTTGTTTTATGGCATTTTAGGGGTTATTATGGAAGTTAAAAACTAAAGGGTCTATTCATATTTAGATCCTTTGCTTTTTGTCAGTTTGGGGAATCAATTTCGCTGAAAATATGATGATAATGGTCACCGTAGTTTGCGAAAAATTGGAGTCGCTGAAGCAGTTATTGGGCGTCGGCAAAAAACGCTGCATTGCAGCAAATAAGATATTGAATTTAAGTATCAGGTTAGTAAAACAAAAATGTATCATTGCGTCACATTGTTCATTGCATCACATTACTCATTGCACATTATTCATTGCGTCACATTACTCACTGCATCACATTACTCACTGCATCACATTACTCACTGCATCACATTACTCACTGCATCACATTACTCACTGCATCACATTACTCACTGCATCACATTACTCACTGCATCACATTATTCATTGCGTCACATTACTAATTGCACATTATTCATTGCGTCACATTACTCATTGCATCACATTATTCATTGTGTCACATTACTCATTGCGTCACATTACTCATTGCGTCACATTACTCACTGCGTCATATTACTCATTGCGTCACATTACTCATTGCGTCACATTACTCACTGCGTCACATTACTCATTGCGTCACATTACTCACTGCGTCACATTACTCACTGCGTCACATTACTCACTGCGTCAGATTACTCACTGCGTCACATTACTCATTGCGTCTCATTACTCATTGCGTCTCATTACTCATTGCGTCACATTACTCATTGCGTCTCATTACTCATTGCGTCACATTACTCATTGCGTCACATTACTCACTGCGTCACATTACTCATTGCAGCACATTACTCATTGCGTCATACTCATTGCAGCACATTACTCATTGCATCACATTACTCATTGCGTCATACTCATTGCACATTACTCATTGCGTCACATTACTCTGCACATCACATTACTCCGGGATTATGGAATCTTATTTATATACTGTATACTTATTTAGGATTTTTCTGTGAAAATTCTTAGTGCCCCCCCCCCAGTTTTGACTGTGCCCCCCCCCCCCCGTTCCAAGGGTCGCCACTGTGAATGAGAGTCGCTATGATGCAGGGAGGTATATGTGTGCAGCCTCTGTATACAGAATTAGTGTCGTTATGATGCAGGGGGTATATGTATGTGTGTAGCCTCTATACGGAATGAGCATCGTTATGATGCAGGGGGTACAGTTGTGTTCAAAATTATTCAACCCCCAATGCTGTAAAGGGTATTAGGGAATTTAGTGACATTTGTAATTGTATTCAGAATGAAATCCTACAAGGACTTTTTAAAGAACCATATGCAACTAAAATGACATCAATTGCTTTTGTAATACAGTAGTAAATGTTTCTTTTGTGAATTCTTCATTGACACAATTATTCAACCCCTTAAAGACTACCACTCTGAAGAACAGAGGTTCATTCAAGTGTTTTCAATCAGGTATTGACAACACCTGTGGATGTCACGGAGCAGCAATAAAGCATAATAAGCACCAATTAGGCAGCTTTAAAATGACTGTGATACTCAGCTCCTTCTAGACATTTACTGGTGTGGTTACAAACATGGTGAAGTCAAGAGAATGGTCCAGGAAGACAAGAGAAGAGGTGATTACTCTTCACAGGAAGGGCAATGGCTATAAGAAGATTGCAAAGATGTTAAACATACCAAGAGAGACCATAGGAAGCATCATTCGCAAATTCAAGGCAAAGGGCACTGTTGAAACGCTACCTGGTCGTGGCAGAAAGAAGATGCTGACTTTGACTGCTGTGCGCTACCTGAAGCGTAGAGTGGAGAAAAGTCCCCGTGTGACTGCTGAGGAACTGAGAAAAGATTTGTCAGATGTGGGTACTGAAGTTTCAGCTCAGACAATACGGCGCACACTGCGTAATGAAGGCCTCCATGCCAGAACTCCCAGGCGCACCCCCTTGCTGTCTCCAAAGAATAAGAAGAGTCGACTGCAGTATGCCAAAAGTCATGTGGACAAACCACAGAAGTTTTGGGATAGTGTTCTGTGGACTGATGAAACAAAATTAGAACTGTTTGGGACCATGGATCAACGCTATGTTTGGAGAAGGAAGAACAAGAACAATGAAGAAAAGAACACCTTGCCTACTGTGAAGCATGGCGGGGGGTCAATCATGCTTTGGGGCTGTTTTGCTTCTGCAGGTACAGGGAAGCTTCAGCGTGTGCAAGGTACCATGAATTCTCTTCAGTACCAGGAGATATTGGATGACAATGTGATGCAGTCCGTCACAAACCTGAGGCTTGGGAGACGTTGGACCTTTCAACAGGACAATGATCCCAAGCATACCTCCAAGTCCACTAGAGCATGGTTGCAGATTAAAGGCTGGAACATTTTGGAGTGGCCATCACAGTCACCTGACTTAAATCCGATTGAGAACCTCTGGTGGGACTTAAAGAAAGCAGTTGCAGTGCGCAAGCCTAAGAATGTGACTGAACTGGAGGCTTTTGCCCATGACGAATGGGCGAAGATACCCGTAGATGGCTGCAAGACACTTGTGTCAAGCTATGCTTCACGTTTAAAAGCTGTTATAACTGTAAAAGGATGTTGTACTAAGTACTAAGATTGAATGTCACTTGGGGGTTGAATAAAACTGATAATGATGTGAGCACAGAAAAGACATTTGTGCTTATTTCATTATAAATGTTATGTTATATTTGTCTGACCTACACGTGCCTCTTTGATTTAATTGTAAGCAAGATGACTGAATGATCAAAATCAATGTCAAACTGGCCAAAACACTCAATTTCAGTGGGGGTTGAATAATTTTGAACACAACTGTATATGTATGTGTGTGGCCTCTGTATACAGAGTGATGCTATGATGCAGGGGTATATGTGTGTAGCCTCTGTATACAGTGTTGCTATGATGCAGGGGGTATATGTATGTGTGTAGCCTCTGTATACAGTGTTGCTATGATGCAGGGGGTATATGTATGTGTGTAGCCTCTGTATACAGAGTGTCGCTATGATGCAGGGGGGTATACAGTTGTGTTCAAAATTATTCAACCCCCACTGAAATTGAGTGTTTTGGCCAGTTTGACATTGATTTTGATCATTCAGTCATCTTGCTTACAATTAAATCAAAGAGGCACGTGTAGGTCAGACAAATATAACATAACATTTATAATGAAATAACCACAAATGTCTTTTCTGTGCTCACATCATTATCAGTTTTATTCAACCCCCAAGTGACATTCAATCTTAGTACTTAGTACAACATCCTTTTACAGTTATAACAGCTTTTAAACGTGAAGCATAGCTTGACACAAGTGTTCTTGCAGCCATCTACGGGTATCTTCGCCCATTCGTCCATGGGCAAAAGCTCCAGTTCAGTCACATTCTTAGGCTTGCGCACTGCAACTGCTTTCTTTAAGTCCCACCAGAGGTTCTCAATCGGATTTAAGTCAGGTGACTGTGATGGCCACTCCAAAATGTTCCAGCCTTTAATCTGCAACCATGCTCTAGTGGACTTGGAGGTATGCTTGGGATCATTGTCCTGTTGAAAGGTCCAACGTCTCCCAAGCCTCAGGTTTGTGACGGACTGCATCACATTGTCATCCAATATCTCCTGGTACTGAAGAGAATTCATGGTACCTTGCACACGCTGAAGCTTCCCTGTACCTGCAGAAGCAAAAAGCCCCAAAGCATGATTGACCCCCGCCATGCTTCACAGTAGGCAAGGTGTTCTTTTCTTCATTGTTCTTGTTCTTCCTTCTCCAAACATAGCGTTGATCCATGGTCCCAAACAGTTCTAATTTTGTTCATCAGTCCACAGAACACTATCCCAAAACTTCTGTGTGTTTGTCCACATGACTTTTGGCATACTGCAGTCGACTCTTCTTATTCTTTGGAGACAGCAAGGGGGTGCGCCTGGGAGTTCTGGCATGGAGGCCTTCATTACGCAGTGTGCGCCGTATTGTCTGAGCTGAAACTTCAGTACCCACATCTGACAAATCTTTTCTCAGTTCCTCAGCAGTCACACGGGGACTTTTCTCCACTCTACGCTTCAGGTAGCGCACAGCAGTCAAAGTCAGCATCTTCTTTCTGCCACGACCAGGTAGCGTTTCAACAGTGCCCTTTGCCTTGAATTTGCGAATGATGCTTCCTATGGTCTCTTTGTATGTTTAACATCTTTGCAATCTTCTTATAGCCATTGCCTTCCTGTGAAGAGTAATCACCTCTTCTCTTGTCTTCCTGGACCATTCTCTTGACTTCACCATGTTTGTAACCACACCAGTAAATCTCTAGAAGGAGCTGAGTATCACAGTCATTTTAAAGCTGCCTAATTGGTGCTTATTATGCTTTATTGCTGCTCCGTGACATCCACAGGTGTTTTCAATACCTGATTGAAAACACTTGAATGAAACTCTGTTCTTCAGAGTGTAGTCTTTAAGGGGTTGAATAATTGTGTCAATGAAGAATTCACAAAAGAAACATTTACTACTGTATTACAAAACCAATTGATGTCATTTTAGTTGCATATGGTTCTTTAAAAAGTCCTTGTAGGATTTCATTCTGAATACAATTACAAATGTCACTAAATTCCCTAAAACCCTTTACAGCATTGGGGGTTGAATAATTTTGAACACAACTGTATGTATGTGTGTAGCCTCTGTATACAGAGCGTCGCTATTATGCAGGGGGTATATGTATGTGTGTAGCCTCTGTATACAGTGTTGCTATGATGCAGGGGGTATATGTATGTGTGTAGCCTCTGTATACAGTGTTGCTATGATGCAGGGGGTATATGTATGTGTGTAGCCTCTGTATACAGTGTTGCTATGATGCAGGGGGTATATGTATGTGTGTAGCCTCTGTGTACAGAAGAGATGCGCCTCTGGGTTCACTTGTTGCGGCGGCATCTTGCGCTTCTTTCAGCTGGTAAAGCGGTCACTCGTCAGACAGAGACGGGGGGGGGGGGGGCGCGGCATGGACAGCCTGTAAGTGGGTCACGTGTGAAGGATGAGCCGCGTTATGGGCCCCCCCCCCCTGTCTCCTTGACATGTCGGTGTACGGGTTCCCAGGGCTGCACAGTTCTTTTTGTCGGCTCGCGTCGTGGCGGCTTGTCTTATTTATTTTTCATCCCCCCCCCCTCACCAGGAGGTGACAGCTCGGGCCCCCACGCTGCGTGCGATGCCTGGATGGGCAGAGACAATCTATTGCCATCCTGTCCCCGGGGTTCGGCTCCTGATGGACGAAGCAGCAGGTGGGCGAGGAGAAGCTGCATACAGATAACTCACAGCGGACCTTTATCGCAGGGGGGGGGGGGGTTTATGCAGCAATAAAAAGCACTTCAATGTTCACTATGTGACATCACACAGCGGCGCGAGGAGTAAAGCGCTCGCCCAACCTCGCTCAGTGCCGGCGCCCCCGATACACGAATCCACTCCCCACCAATATTACTGTTTAACCAGGCCCCGGGGAGCGTGTGTGTGGGGGAGCGAGTGTGTGTGTGTGCACGTGGTGTGGGGGAGCGAGCGTGCGTGTGTGTGCGGCGCGTGTGCGCGCTCGCGCCTGGTATTACCAAATATTCCCCCTTACTAATTCCATCAATAATAATCTCCGGCGGATTTAAGGAATACGTTATTATAAAACACAGTATCCCTATATTTGCCCTTAAATAACGCGATGGATCCTGCTGCCGGCTGCTGCCAAATTATTATTTTTTTTGTCCTTTTGTTTTGAGCGTCTCCTGCAATATATGCACTTTTTTATTCTTCCCTTTTTTTTGGTGGAATCCAGCCAAAAAAAGCGATTAAAGTACCTCTATTCCCGGCACGTTTGGTGTTGTGTGCGCGCGCAGGACTTGCGTCTATATGTCTTTTTTCCCGTGTGCCAAACTAGGAGTTATTTTTAAAATTTTATAGTTTTTGTGTTTTTGGTCCTGTGGGGGGGGGGGGGTGCCTGCTCCTGGTGGGTAGGGATGAGCTGTTCGGTTCGATTCGAACATCGCTTGTTCACATGTTCGCGAACTAAGAACATTTCCGCGTGTTCACCGCATGTTCGCCCACAATGGAACACAATTCACTTTTCCACTGGCCTGAAGCTTGTACTTGACTACTACCTTGCACCTGACCACAGGTCAGGTGCAAGACAGGTTCAAGACTATGCCAATCACGGCTCAGAGTCCTGATTGGGCAAATTTTGACCCGCAGCACACTATATAAGGCTTCACACAGCCTTCAGCACGTGTTTTTTGAGAGGAGATTGTTAGTGTGTGTTCTCACTGCCAGTCTGCCAGCAGCTATTGGGGGGGGGCTCATTTCTACAAAATATCTGGGAATTGTTGTAATCTTTGTTCTCACTGCCACCAGCAATTGGGGGGGTTTAATTTCTACAAAATATCTGGGAATTATTCTAATCTGTGTGTTCTCACTGCCACCCATCAGGGGGTCTCACTGATTTATAGGAGGTTTCTGGGAATTGTAATCTGTGTCTTCTCACTGCCAGCTATCAGGGGGTCCCACATACTTCTAGCAGATTTCTGCGAATTGTAATCTGTGTCTTGTCACTGTTGCCAGCTATCAGGGGGTCCTATCAGGGGGTCTCGCTGATTTATAGGAGGTTTCTGGGAATTGTAATCTGTGTCTTGTCACTGCCTGTCAGCTAGCAGGGTGTCTCACTGAGTTATACCAGAGTTCTGGAAATCTTTAATCTTTATACCAGAGTTGAATCAGAGTTCTGTATATCTTTTAATCTATATATCACTCACCATGACAGGGATGATGCTACAGTAATGGATGTACCAGGTCCTTCCTCACAATTTGACAGCATCCCAGCAGCTGAAGATTTACGCAGATCACGTTGCCCCAGCTGCTGCAGCGTAAGAAAAAATATAGTCCCAAGCACAGCGTCTAAATGCCAGCTTAGCAAAATTACTCGCATTACAGCTGCTGCCTTTCCAGCTGGTGGACTCTGCTTCCTTCCGTGAATTTGCTGAATGTGCTGTACCACAGTGGCAGGTTCCAAAACGCCAATAGTTTTCACGGCAGGCCATTCCAGCACGTGGAAGACAATGTTATGGAGTCATTGGGAAAGTGTGACGGTGGGCCTGACCTGACATGGCACAGAAGGGGTGTGAGCTACTTGAGCAGTTAACAGACATGACCCATGAATGTATAAACAAAAACAAGGGATTTATTTACAACAGCAAAGTATATAAACAGCAAGGATCAAGAAAAACACACATGAAACTAAAGACCTGAGCACTAGAAATAAACTAAAATACTGAGATACAAATACCAAAACATAGAACCAGATCAGAACGAAATGCATGAAACAGATGGCTAATCAAAAAGCAACAACATGAGAGGGCTAAATACTAGAGCAACATAAGCAAGAACATAAACCGGATTTAAACTAGAGAAAACATGAATATTAGACATGAACTTGAACCAAGAACATAGACCTGAATATAGACAGAAGAACTAAGAAAGGATATATTAAATGCAAACATCACCTAAGCAAGACAGACCTGAACATGAATGCATGAGCTGAGTACACTGAAGCAGGATCAGGATCAGAATGAAGCTAGAATCACAGTGAGGCTTGAATCAAGACTAGGAATACAGAACAAACTGAGAACATGGATCAGACTGAGAACAAGGATAAACTGGAGGCTAGGATCAGAGTGAATACCAAAATGAGGCAGCGCCCTTCTTTGGGCGATGCCTGCTTTTATACAGAGTCCACTTAAACAATTGAGTCCAGGTGAGGTCCAGGCTTGAACGTGAACCAAAGGTCCAGAACTTGGATGCAATATCCATAGAAGCCAGAGGGGGCGCCAGAGACCCAGGACGTGACAGAAAGGCAGTCAGCAGCAAGGTGCATGTGACTTTAGACACGTGGTCCAGCAAGCATGGACAGGGCCGTTACATTTCCTTCACGGCACACTGGGTAACTCTGATTGCAGCTGGGAGGGATCCAAGACGGGGCTCTGTGCTGGAGCTTGTTCATCCACCACGCCTCCAGAAAGCTGCGTGTATGAGGTCTGTCTGCTCCACCACCACCTCTCCCTCTTCCTCCTCCTCCTTCTCTGTCTCTGGCGAAGTGGCAGTTAAACCGACGCGTGACAGGGGCTACACAATGGCTCAAGCAAAAAGATGCCATACTGTGCTTGAGCTGGTTTGTTTAGGGGACAGGAGCCACACCGGGCCAGAAATTCTGTCAGCTCTGCAGGGTCAGGTGCCGAGGTGGTTAACACCACGCCAGCTTGAGCTAGGAATGGCCGTCTGTGATAATGGCAGCAACCTTCTCTCCGCCCTACGCCTGGGTAAGTTGACGCATGTACCATGCCTAGCACATGTCCTAAATCTGGTGGTACAGCATTTGCTAACCAGGTACCCAGGGCTGGCACAGCTTCTCAGCCAGGCCAGAAAAGTCTGCAGCCACTTCAGACAGTCATCCCAGCAAGTGTTCGCCTGGCAGAAATTCAAAGAGAATTCCAACTTCCCACAAACCGTCTGATCTGTGACATGCCCACCAGGTGGAACTCGACATTACCAATGCTGCAGCGTCTGTACAAGCAGCAGAGGGCCATCAACGAGTACCTGTGTGAGGTTCAGGTCAACTTGTTCCCCCCCCCCCCACAGTGGCTGATGATCAAGGATGCATGCACTGTACTGTCACCATTTGAGTAGGCAACGAGGATGGTGAGCAGGGACAGTGCATGCATCAGTGACACAATTCCTTTAGTGTTCCTGCTGGAGCACTCTGCAGGGAATTATAGATGTGGCTCTAGAGGCAGAGCAGCAGGAGGAAGAGGAGGCCTTCCCTAGCTCTAGAGGCCCCAGTCTTTCCGCAGACAGCATTCCAGCGGGTCCTCCTCAGATCAGACAGGAGGAGGAGGAGGAATATTTAAGTAGTGGGGGCATTGAAGGTGGGGATTCCTCAAGGGAGGGTTTCGTGTGCCCAGAAACCCAAGGACTAGTACGTGGCTGGGAGGAGGAAGAGCATGATGGGGTCATCCTCATTGACCAGGAAGACTCGGAAGCTAATGCCACCTCCAACCTACGCTGCACGGGGCTCCCTTATCCCGCAAAGCCTGGTAAAGGACCCCAGGATTCGTGCTATCAAGGAGAGGGATCATTACTGGTTGGCAACCCTTCATGATCCACGATACAAGGGTAAAGTTGCAGAGCTCATCCTGCCCGCACAGAGGGAGCACAGGATGAAAAAACTTGGACGCTCTAAAGCGACACTTGTGTAACACCTTTCCAGGCACTGGTAGGTTACCAAGTGATGACACAGGTGCTTCTGAGGCTGCGGATGATTAGAGGAATAGTGGTGAAGGCCGGGCCGCTTGACTGATGCCTTTTTTTTTATTTTTTTAGTCCACGACGCCCAGGGACGTCAAATGTAGGCACCCATTGCCAGCGTCTTCACCGTATGGTGCAGGACTACCTAGGGGCAAGGGCAGACCTGTATACCTTTCCAGCAGATGATCCACTGGCTTACTGGGTGTTGAGATTGGATCACTGGCCAGAATTTAGCCAATATGCTATGCAGCTACTAGGTTGCCCTTCATCCAGCGTGCTTTCTGAAAGGACGTTCAGTGCCGCTGGAGGTTTTGTCACAGACAAAAGAGTGCGTCTGTCCACCGACTCTGTAGACCGGCTGACATTTATAAAAATGAATCAGTCCTGGATCGGCAGCTATCAATCCCCTGATGCTGACGTAACGGAATAGATCGGGGATGTCTTCTGCATTCACAAAACCTCCACCACTGAACTCTTCCACAATACCACAAAGGGGTTACGGTGCGAAGGCACTTGCTGCCACCAAAGGCACAATATTTAGGTGCCAGATAGTGTACCTCTGTACCAGATTTATATCATTTTAATTTTTTGGAACGCAGGTTCCAACCCTGCACTCTTCCACAATACCACAGAGGGGTTACGGTGTGACGGCACTGTTGCCGACACTAAAGGCCCAATTTTAAAGCCCCTATTGTTACTTTCATCCAAAGCCTGCATAAGTTTCACCATAATTTAGCCAAAAAATCACTAAACTTGTTCCGCGTGTCCTAAAATGTCTCTTCTTTTCATACAGGCTGCCGTCCCAAGCAGTTGTTTATGAATAGATTAACCCCTTAATGACCCCTGACGTACCCTGTACGTCCTGTCCTCGGGTCTCCCTTAGACCCGCGGACGTACAGGGTACGTCAGCGGCGCCAAATCCCCCTCCCGCCCGATACTCACCTCCCTCGTCGGATACCACGGCGATCTGGCAGGGAGGAAGCCTGCCCATGTGATTTACATGGGCAGGCGAGGCTGAAGACGTCGCCACGCTGCGTGGTGACGTCATCAGAAGGTGCCCCCACAGAGCCCTCTATCTCCCCAACCATTGAAGCTAGGGAGATGCCGTTTGCACCGCTGGAGAGGGGAGAGCCTCCCCTTTCCAGCGGTGTATGGCAATAACAGTTTCGCCGCCGGATCGCTTTTCGGCGCCAATTGGCGCCAAAACGCGATTCAAACCTGGAGGGGGGCTGACATCTTGGATGTCAGCCAAGCCTCCAGGTCCCCCCCCACCCACTGACAACCTCACCATATGTGTGAGGATGTCAGTGGGCCAGTTAACCCTCTAGCTGCCATGTAGAGATAAGGGGATCCTAAGGATCCCTTTATCTCCCGATCCATGGCAGCTGGATGGTCATATTTGCCATCATTTAAAAGGCCTGATTATGGCCTTTCAAATGATACCAAACATGACCAGGTTTTAAAAAAAAATAAAAAAAAATTAAATAAAAAAAAAAATAATAAAAAAATTAAAGATAAAAAAATTTTGTTTTTTTTAAAAGTTTTTTTTTGTCTGGGGGGAGTTTTATTAAATAGGACCTAGGCTGTCATCTAAAAATAATTAGCACAAAATGGTCAGAATGAGCGCAGCGCACATAGGTGAACTGTCTCAGCAGTGAAGGGGTTAAAAAGCAAACGCATGTTAAAATTGGGTATTTCTAGTCTCGGGACAAAATTTTGAACCTATTTAGCCGGGGTCTTTTTGGGTGGTTGTAGATTTTGGGGATTAAATTACGAAAAAGTGTGTTTTTACCATACCATATTTCATATTTTTTTTATAGTAAATTATTGGATATGATGGAAATAATGGTATTTCTAGAAAGTCCATTTAATGGCGGGAAAAAGGGTGTATAATATGTGTGGGTCGAATAAACGAGTAAGAGGAAAAATTGTCCTAAACACTAACAGCGCAGAAACGTAAAAACAGCAGCGGTCACTAAAAGACGGATTTGTGTAAAACCGCCCGGTCACTAAGGGGTTAAAGGAAAACTGTTTACCGTCATTTGAAACGTAATTTGTTTGTTTTTAAATGTTTCTATACATCCTAGAAATCGGCCACTTCACGGGCAGGTTATGGGGACCTCCTAGGCACGCTATTTGAAGGAATTTTTCGTTTTTATTTTTAACCCTTATTTCATGGAAAACTCTCACTGTCCCTTTTTAAAAGCGTTTTTTTTCAAACTTTTTGTCCTTGTTTCCTGTTCCCCAGGGCACTACCCGGACCCCCATACACCTTTTATGGCAAATATCTTGCATATATGCCCTCTTGGAGGGCACTCTAAAAATCGAACTTTTGACTCCCATTGACTTGCATTGAGTTTGGTTCGTGTTCGAGTTCGAACTCGAACTTTTGAAATTGTTCGAATGCGAACCGAACTCGGGGGTGTTCGGCTCATCCCTACTGGTGGGCCGGTTCAGGGCAGCACATATCCGGCACAATGTGACGAACACCTCCGTAATCTGGATTTAATGCACTTCCTGAGGTGATGAATCCATGCATCGTCTCCATTAGTGGCCGCCATCGCTTCTTCTGATCTCCTCACCAGAGTAATGTGCGGCAATAACCAGGCAAAGCTCTCAGGATCCCGGCATGGGTCAGGCCATTGCAGTTAATGTTCTCCGGTGACCCCAAATCAGAATATTCCTGGATCCCCTCTTGGGTTGATCGCTGCATGTGGTTCTCGCGGTCATGGCGGTGCTCCTTTGGTTTGGGCCTTATCGCGGCCGGTGAGGTAGTTCATGCTTGCGGTTTGATCTCCTGTGCCGCCGGGGGAGGGGGGATTTGCGTTGCTTTGTTCGGATTACAGACACCAATCAGGTTCAGCCGCATTGTAATAGTTTAATTCGTGGCACTGGGTTTTAAATAAAATAATCAAGTGCGGTCGATTTAAGCTCATTAAGCGGTGAGCGCCGCCTCGTGCACCCGGAGGTGCCGGTCCCAGACAGGAGAATTAATTAGGCCGTGTTCTCCTTCTTGTCTGGATTAGCTGTGGAGGCCTCGATGCTTCGTCCTTCCCCGCGAATCCACCGGCCTCTAATCTGCGCGCCGGCCTGTGCCGCTCCGAGCCCTAGGTGATCGGAGCCGCCGTGCGTCTCGCTTCCCGCACATCAAACCGTCCCAGTGACATCTCTTTGAAGGTTTCAGCTCCTCTCACTCCTCGCACGATGTTCATTAATGGAGAGACGCGGGTTTGTTGTGACAGGACGGGATCGCTCTGCGCTCAATTACAGCGTTTTAATTCACCCACTAACATTAAAACCGTTTTAGCGATCGGATGCGGCGACGTTCACGCGGCTTTTCAGCACAAAGTGATGTTTATGCGTTTTACGCCTTAAAAACGCGATTAATCACTTTATTACGGAATCGGCCCCGGCCGGGTGGGGAGGGGGTGTTACGCCTTTATCTTCAGATTAATGGGTCTGTTCACAAAGGACCGAAATTCTCGTCCATTTCACTGCTTTGCGACACATTTTGGTGAAACCGTTTTACCGAAAATACAATGAATTCACTATTTGGTGAATGTTCACCGTATTTGCAATAAACTGGAATCGCCGAAGCCGGACATCAGTAAAAACCGCCAGCATGGGCGAATTCCACCAAACTATGGGGAAGGGGGGGGGGGAGAGAGTGTCTTATTCCCCCGAATAGGTTAAATTAATAAAATGTGTCTAAATAATTTAAAAAAGTCTTTTTTGAAAAGGTCTGTTACAAAATAAAAGCCTTTATTACAAAATACTAATAATACAAACAAATAAAAATAATAAAACTGTTCATAAAATAAGTCTTTTATTATTATATTACAAAATACTAAGTCATTTAATAATTAAAACTTTTTTTGCAAAAAATAAAAATAAACTAAAATAAATGAAAAGCTGTTACATTGAAACCTGTCAGATTCGCCTGTTTAAACAAGTCACTTTGAAATCACCGAAATCGGCTCATTTGGCTGAAAGTTGGCTTTCTGTGAATAGACAAATCAATATTTCTCAATGGGACAATTTTGGTTCTGGTGAAATGCACCGTATCTCGCTGTCAGTTCTCCAGTATTCGGCAAATTCACAGCTTTTAGTGAATAGAAAGTTGCCGTGAAGTTTTGGGCCAATTCAGAGTTTGGTGAATAAACCCCTTATGTTTTATTTAACAACCTTTACTATTCAAGGTAAACGTCGATATTTTTAATGTTTACAAAACGCCGAAATATTTAAATAATTGTATTAAATGACAATATTCCCCCCCCCCCTCCCCCGATTCTCCCGTCCATCAGAGCTTGTAGCCAGCACTACTGGAAATGACAAAGCGGCGACGTGTCGTTATAATCATTTAGTTTAACATTTGCTATACTTTTTATAGACCCTTTACTGCACATTCTGTGTATTGGGGGGGGGGGCTGTGTTAGACCCTGCTGGGTACACAGTGTTGGCATTGGGAGCCACTGGTAAGGAGTCCTGGTTTGCCTACACTGAGTGTCCCCCCCCCCCATTCAATGCAGAGTAATTGTGGATTATTCCAGCCTTGGTGTTAGAATAATCTTAATTTTAATAAAGACAGGAGGCGAATATTTTGCATTCTCTTTTCTTTAGTAAAACATCAGCAGCAAAGGAAAGTTTACATAGCAACAGCAGTAACCAATAAACAACGAGAGTAGTAAGTCCTTAGCCACGCCCTCTTTTCTTGTAAACTGAACGAGCAGGAGAGCCGTGACTGAGAAAAAACAGAAATCCAGGAAGGTGGAAGGAAACGGAAACCGAAGCGGAGAAAGCCAAGACTAGGCAGAAGTCCACGAGATGTGTAGGTGCAGAGTTGGAAGCCAACGGGCGTCAAAGACAATGTGAGACCAACGGGGCCACAGAAGCAATTCAAACTAAGGAGAAAACAGGATACGTGAAAGCACCATGTGAAGGAGGCCTGCCAAGCAACAGCCAATTAACTAATCAGTAAAACGAAAAGTAGCAATAGTAAATCAAATACGAGACAGGAGTCCGAAGTTAGGCTAACGAGACATGCAAACCCTACTAAGGGGAATGAAAACGAATTAGACAAAAATGTACAAAAGCCGAAGTGTAGACGCATAAGTCATACATAATATCTACTAGTTAAACAAGCATTTATTTATTTCTTGTGGTTTTTTGGTTTTTTTTTGAATATAGCAGAAAATACAGTACAATGTAAGCAATCCCAGGCATGGGCGGGAAAAATATTCGCCTCCTGTCTTTATTAAAATTAAGATTATTCTAACACCAAGGCTGGAATAATCCACAATTTTATATCAAGGCAGGAGGCTTCATATTTTGCAGTTTTAAAGCTGCACTAAAGCCCCAGATGCATGGGAACGAGGACGGAAATAGAAGGTACGAAAAGTAACCGCCCTAGACCAATCAGCCGCCTCTAGTATATCAGACAGAGAACCTCCAGCGTCCGCAACAGAGGAAGCCGCCGCGCCCCGCACGGAGTGAGCGCCAAAATGGGGAGCAACGCCTGCTAAGGAGAGCAGCCAGCGAACCCATCTAGAGAGGGTAGGAGAAGAGACAGGTTTGTAAGGAGAGACATAAGAGACCAAAAGTTGGCCAGTCAGAGAGGAGCGCAAATGACGCAAACGAGAGAGGTAAGTAGTAACACAACGAGCAACACACAGTAGAGGATCGGAGGGAAAGTAAGGGTAGAAAACCTCATGGGATAGAGTTTTTTAGTGCACCTGGTAAGCGTGAAGACGACACCCTCAGGGGAGAAACCCACGGCGTGCGCATCGAAGGCCCTAGCCTCAGACACGTCGAAGGGACACCAGACATAAAAGGACTATTAATTTAGCCGAGAGCTGACGGAGAGTTAGTGAATCATTGTTCGGCCAGTTACGCAGGAATTCGAGCATCAGCGCCACATCCCAGAATATAACATATTTAGGAGCCGGCAGGCGAGCGAGTCTAATGCCGCGGAGGAGACGACAGACGGAAGGGTCCCTACTCACAGGAACGCCACCCAGGGGAACGTGAGCCACCGAAATAGCCGAGCGGAACAGGTTAATGGTACGGTAGGACTTTCCCAACGTGGAAAGGTTTGCCAAAAAATTGAGGATCAACTGTAGAGGGGCAGTAGCGGGATCAGCCTGTTGTTGCAAACACCAGCTACACCAAGTTCTCCAAGCGTAACGATAACTCTTTCTCATGCCGGGAGCCCAGGATTCCCATAATAAGGAGCGAGCTGCATCTGATAGTCCTGGCAGCATGCAGGGTCCCCGGAAATCGTCCACGCCACCAGGGGAAGATTGTTCTCCAAAACCATCGGGTGTGGCCTGCCTTGGGGATCCAGCAGAATGGATTGGATAGACGGGAGCAGAAGTGGGTGGAGGCAGGAGAGTTCCAGCGTCAGTGGAAACCAGGGCTGGGCGGGCCACAAGAGCGTGATAAGAAGAATCCAGATCCCCCGTCGGCCTACTTCTTGGATCGTTCGCGGGAACGGCGGAAAAGCGTAGGCTCCCGACGGTGGCCATGTTTGGAGGAAAGCATCCACCGCAGTCGCCTGTGGGTCCGGAAGCCAGCTGAAGTAGGCCCGTGTTTGATGATTCAAGCGGGAAGCGAACAGGTCGAGATGAAAAGGTCCCCTCAGGTCCGACAGGCGGCGGAACGTCGCAACGTCCAGTTTCCAATCGCTGGAGTCCCTCCAATATCTTGAAAACCAATCCGCCACAAAATTGGAGGAACCGGGCAGGTATTCTGCCATGAGGGAGATGTTCCGGTCCAGGCAGTAATTGAAGAGGGAAAGCTTGAGGTCTGACAGGAGCTTGGAGCGGGAACCCCCTAGTCGGGTCACGTATTGGACAGCGGAGATGTTGACCATCCGGAGAAGAAGAGAGCAGTCCCTGAGGTCCTGGGTAAAGCTGCGAACGGCAAATGAGCTGGCGATGAGCTCCAGGCAGTTGATGTGAAGCTGCCGTTCCTCCGGAGCCCATGCTCCGCCCGTGGATATAGCTCCGCAAGTCGCTCCCCAGCCCGATTGGCTGGCATCGGATTCCAATATGAAATCCGGCAGTGAGCCGAAGATGGCCCGGCCATTCCAGGCCTCCATATGGCGTAACCACCATAGGAGTTCCACTCGAACCTCCGGGGTGATGGGAACCAGCTGGTCGGAGGGATTGAGACAAAGGTATGTGGTCTTCAGACGTTGCATCGCCCGATAGTGTAGTGGACCAGGGAAAATGGCTTGAATGGAGGAAGAGAGTGCCAGATCTCGGAGGCAGATGGTGTCCGTAGTGAGGACTCCGCGTAGGGTTTTCTTGATGGCCCGAAGCTTTTGCGGGGGAAGCCGCAGCTGGCAAGACGTTGAGTCTATGTCGAATCCAAGGAAGGTGATGGTTTGGGCAGGACGCAGTGCCGATTTGTCTCTGTTGATAATGAAGCCCAAGTCTTGTAGGAGCGTACCCACCAGGGTTGTATGGTGAGAGGATTGAGTGGGGTCCTGTGCCAGTATAAGGATATCGTCCAGATATATGATCGTTCTGATGCCTTGGGCCCGTATAAAGGCCATTACCGGTTTGAGGAGTTTCGTAAAGCACCATGGTGCGGAGCTGAGGCCGAACGGCAGGTACGTGAACTGCCAGAGGTCGCAATGCCAGTGGAACTGCAGGTACGGTCGCTGAGTGGGATGAACCGGGACTGTGAGGTCCAGTCTCGTGAACCAGTCGCCATTTCGGAGGAGGTCCCTGAGGAGGTGTATACCCTCCATTTTGAAGTGGCGGTAGGCCACGAAGGTGTTGAGGGTTTTTAGATTTATAACCGGTCGAAGGTCCCCAGATTTTTTGTGAACCAGGAAGATAGTGCTGACGAAGCAGGGGAGTCCCGGGCGGGAGTGATGGTGCCTTTTAACTGCAAGGAGCGAAGTTCCCGGTCTATCAATGTCGCCTCTTCTGAGGAGTAACGGGCCGGGGACGGGGAAACAGACTGGACGGGGGCCTGGGAGAAGTCTATTAAAAAACCTGCCACAGTTCGCAGAATCCACGAGTCTGATGTGAGTTTGCGCCGTTTGTGAAGGAAATAGCGTAAGCGACCCGCGACCGGAATGTGTGGGAGCGCTGGGACACTTACCAGCTGAATAGCGGCGTCTGGGTCTGTTGAAGCCGCGACCAACAGGGACTCCTCACGCCAGGATCGGGCTGGGTCTGTATTGCACGTCCGTGCCTTGGTTTGACGTGAAGCGAGGTCTATAGGTAGCGTTGGGACAGCTGGCGACCCGACCTCTTGGTGCGCCAGCCCTGGAGGAAAAACGTGTTTGGGGGTGGAAAACCCTTTTCATATTTGAACCTTTTGAAGGTTCGTATAAACGTTAACTTTTCGGTTAAGGTCTCTCAAAAACAGATCTCCAAACAGTAAGCCTTTAGCTGCAGGACCCAATTCCTTTGTAGCCATGCTGGTGAGTTTTGCATCCAGCCGAAACAGTGCCGCCTTACGGCGTTCTGACGAAATGCCGACGTTGGCATTACCCAACAAACAGAGGGCACGCTGTGCCCATTCGCGGACCAAAGCTGGATCAAGCGGGCTGTTGTTGGTTAGCGCTTCGTCCGTCATCACAAAGATAAGTGAAAGGGGACCGGAGACGTCCAGAAGCTTATCCTGGGCGACACGGAGACCCTGTTCCAAACCCTTTCGAGGGTCCCTGCCAGCCTTACCCATGAAGGTGACGAAGTCTTCGTCAAATTCAGGGGTAAGGGACACCTTGTCAGGTAGAGTCGGGCGAGGACATTCGGCCCGCAAGCACGCCCTATCAGCCTTCTCCAGGGGGCAGCGCAACCAGAAGCGCAAAAATTCCGCTATGTGGTCCGGTGGTAGCCAAGCGGAAGACCTAGGGTGGGTGGTGGTGCGCGGGTCAAAAAAGGGCATACCTCGGGAGTCGAGGAGCTGCAAAGGGGTATCCGTGGACACTTGGGAGCGTGGCGGCGCTGGCATGGTATTGAGGGGCACGATCGCCATAGCATCAGAACGGGGCTCACCCGTTGAATTTGGAGTGGCCGGTGGGTTACCGGTGGACTCTATATCCTCCTCCTCAGGATAATCAGCCTGGTAGTCATCCAGGTCGTAAGTTTCTACACCCTTGGGGTCTGAAACGTATCTGGAAGATTTTTTAACCAGTCCTTTACCCTTGCCAGCAGATTCTGACTGGCCTTTCCAGGGTCTTTTTCGCGATGGTCCAGCAGACTCAGATTGGTCCGAGTGTTAACCGTCGGAGTGGGCCAGTGACTGGGCCCGTGAGAGAACTGGGGATTCCGGCGGGGGGGCCGGCGGAAGGCTCGCAAGCGCTATGGGGAGAGTTTCAGATATGGCGGCCAGCAGCCAAGCTTTCAACTCCTCCTGGTTGGAGGGAAGTTGTGGAGGATCCATAAATAATGTCAACAAAACGGGGCTCACCCGTAGTTAAATATATAAATATATATTTATTAATATATTGTATCCGTGTGTGCGGATTTTAGGCACCACTCAGCGAGGCTCACTTGCGATTTGCATGGGCTTTTTAAGGGTCCGCCGGAGCAGAAAAGAGCTTGCGGGGCTCACCCGAGGTAGCAGGAGAGGGTCCGTGCAGCAGGCTGTGTCCTAAGACCGTTTTTTCTTGATATCACAGCCTTTTGAGAGGGATGCTGGCACCTGCCGACATCGATCGCGGCACGAGTGGAATGGCGGCAGTCAGTCCTAACGAAATTAAGATGTACGCATGCGCAGAGGCAATGCCGCGCTACTCTGAGGAAATTTCTTTCATGCGAGACTGCGCGCGCAGGTAAACTGCGCCGAACATTTAGTAGAAAGCAAACATTAAAGAATATTAAAGATATTAAACGCTGTACCAAGCACCCGGCGGCCCAGGGAAAAAAAATTCCTCTTGGTCCGCCGGGAGAAGGAGAAAAAAGGAGGCAAGCGCAAGCCAGCAGGCGGGAAAGTGCCCACGCAGCAGGGAAAAACCTAAAGGAAAACGGTTAAAAATACAGGAACCTATACCAACTATCTAGAATACATTATAGTTAGATATAATACACTTAAAGTAATGGAATAACTGAAATATATCCTGGCGTCCAGGAGCTGTTTTAAAAACGACTCACCTGGAGGCCAGCAGCAAGAAAAGAGGGTGTGGCTAAGGACTTACTACTCTCTTGTTGTTTATTGGTTACTGCTGTTGCTATTTAAACTTTCCTTTGCTGCTGATGTTTTAGTAAAGAAAAGAGAATGCAAAATATGAAGCCTCCTGTCTTGATATAAAATTCCCAGTCCCCGCTGCGTTTTGCGGCCTTTGGCTCGTTAGCCCCGCCCTCATTTGGAGAAGTGACAGGAACAGCTTGTTTTGCCTGTAAACTGATGCCAATCCATCCCCGGATCCTGAAGCTGCTCGCCAGCCTCCTTCCTCTTGGCAGTATGGGGGCATGGCTGCCGCCTGGCGTCTCTGTGGGGGGCCGACACAATAACTGGGGACTCCTGGCATCATTTAACCCCTTTCAGTCTGAATTTGTAATATCCGGGAGATTTTGTAATTAAAAAGAAAACGTGGAATGAAAGGTATATCACGTTAGGAGTAATAACAGAATATTCCGGATATAATGGTTACTATGGGATAACAGAATATTCCGGATATAATAGTTACTATGGGATAACAGAATATTCCGGATATAATAGTTACTATGGGATAACAGAATATTCCGGATATAATAGTTACTATGGGATAACAGAATATTCCGGATATAATAGTTACTATGGGATAACAGAATATTCCGGATATAATAGTTACTATGAGATAATGGAATATTCCAGATATAATAGTTATTATGGGATAACAGAATATTCCGGATATAATAGTTACTATGGGATAACAGAATATTCCGGATATAATAGTTACTATGGGATAACAGAATATTCCGGATATAATAGTTACTATGGGATAACAGAATATTCTGGATATAATAGTTACTATGGGATAACAGAATATTCCGGATATAATAGTTACTATGGGATAACAGAATATTCCGGATATAATAGTTACTATGGGATAACAGAATATTCCGGATATAATAGTTACTATGGGATAACGGAATATTCCGGATATAATAGTTACTATGGGATAACAGAATATTCCGGATATAATAGTTACTATGGGATAACGGAATATTCCGGATATAATAGTTACTATGGGGTAATGGAATATTCCGGATATAATAGTTACTATGAGATAACGGAATATTCCGGATATAATAGTTACTATGGGATAACGGAATATTCCGGATATAATAGTTACTATGGGATAACGGAATATTCCGGATATAATAGTTACTATGGGATAACGGAATATTCCGGATATAATAGTTACTATGGGATAACGGAATATTCCGGATATAATAGTTACTATGGGGTAACGGAATATTCCGGATATAATAGTTACTATGGGATAACGGAATATTCGGATATAATAGTTACTATGGGATAACGGAATATTCCGGATATAATAGTTACTATGGATAACGGAATATTCCGGATATAATAGTTACTATGGGATAACGGAATATTCCGGATATAATAGTTACTATGGGGTAACGGAATATTCCGGATATAATAGTTACTATGGGATAACGGAATATTCCGGATATAATAGTTACTATGGGATAACGGAATATTCCGGATATAATAGTTACTATGGGATAAAGAATATTCGGATATAATAGTTACTATGGGATAACGGAATATTCCGGATATAATAGTTACTATGGGGTAACGGAATATTCCGGATATAATAGTTACTATGAGATAACGGAATATTCCGGATATAATAGTTACTATGGGATAACGGAATATTCCGGATATAATAGTTACTATGGGATAACGGAATATTCCGGATATAATAGTTACTATGGGATAACGGAATATTCCGGATATAATAGTTACTATGGGGTAACGGAATATTCCGGATATAATAGTTACTATGGGATAACGGAATATTCCGGATATAATAGTTACTATGGGATAACGGAATATTCCGGATATAATAGTTACTATGGGATAACAGAATATTCCGGATATAATAGTTACTATGGGATAACGGAATATTCCGGATATAATAGTTACTATGGGGTAATGGAATATTCCGGATATAATAGTTACTATGAGATAACGGAATATTCCGGATATAATAGTTACTATGGGATAACGGAATATTCCGGATATAATAGTTACTATGGGATAACGGAATATTCCGGATATAATAGTTACTATGGGATAACGGAATATTCCGGATATAATAGTTACTATGGGATAACAGAATATTCCGGATATAATAGTTACTATGGGATAACAGAATGGGCCTGGGGTGGTCCCGTATCTCTGTTTCACCTGGTGTTGCGTCACTGTGTACACCCTCCCTGTTTGTGTCGCAGTCCTGGAATCTTCCTCCCTCGGGTGATAATGTGTATCTACGCCACCTGTTTGTTTTTTTTCTTTGTGTTGTTTTTCTGCCTTTTTTCCGTGTAAATATCGCGTCTGCTTCTCCCTTATCTGGAGCCGCCGTACACGGATAATTCCAAGGACGAGAACAAACCCTAAGCTTTTCAAAGGGAAACCACGGCTCCTGTGAAATGAATGGGCAGCGCTTTGATTGTGCGCCGAGCTTTTGTGCGGCGTTTGAATTTGGCGATACCGCAGCGCATTAATGCTGGTTCGTAGGCATTTAACATTGTTTCACAGGGCCAAGGCTCGCTTGTCAGAGCCCGTTACCGGTGCGCTAATCAGAGCCATATGCAGGACCCGCGCAATTAACCTGTATCTCCCCGCTGAGCGCCGCGCACCTCTCATTATTCTCTCCATCTCTTTATTTTTCCATTAATTGTTGCACGTGCCGGATGGAGGCGCAGAAAACGCCCACGTCCCTTAATTCTAAGTAAGCGCGTACGTGACTTCTCAGCTAATTGCCGGAATATCTGAGTTGACGTCGCCCGTTGGAGGAAGCCGCTTCCAGCGCGCACAGAAAGCTCTCGGCGCGCGAGTTACTGCAGGACGGGTACTGTGCCATTAGTGCTGTTAGCGTGGATTCCGATCGCGCGCTCCATGTGTTTAGATCAGTTGCAAATGGGAAATAAATGGCCTCGTTATTAAGGCTCCTCGTTAACGAGCAGCGCATCTGCTGCAGTACGTACTGTTTACTAACCTGGAAGACTAATTTACCCGAGTCTGCAAAGAACAAGAAAAGGCGGAAAATGAGACGGAACCAAAGAATGTTTCTATTATTTAGTTTTTATCTTATTCATTTATTTTAAGATTAAAGCGATGCTTTTAGCCTTTGTTGTTGTTTTTTGTAATCCTTTTCTTTCTCCCTTTTCAACACTGATATAGAAACATAGAAAAATGTCGGCAGATAAGAACCTTTCGGCGCATCTAGTCGCCCAATTACATGGATACTTTACCTGGATTTATCTTTTGTTTAGGATAGCCTTATGCCTATCCCATGCCTGCTTAAATTCAATTACTGTTTTGGCCTCTACCACTTCTACTGGAAGACTGTTCCATGTATCCACCACCCTCTCAGTAAAATAATGCTTCCTGATGTTACTTTTAAACCTTTGCCCCTCTAATCTAAGACTATGTCCTCTTGTTTTGCTACTTTGTTTCCTTTTAAATATACTCCCTTCCTCTACCTTGTGGATTCCCTTTACGTATTTAAATGTTTCTATCATATCTCCTCTGTCTCGTCTTTTTTCCAAGCTGTACATGTTAAGATCATTAAGCCTTTCCTGGTAACTTTTCTCCTTCAAGCCGTACACCATTTTAGTAGCCCTTCTCTGAACTCTCTCTAAGATGTCTATATCCTTCTGGAGATACGGTCTCCAGTACTGCACACAGTACTCCAAGTGAGGTCTCACCAGTGCTCTGTACAGTGGCATGAGCACTTCCCTTTTCCTACTGCTAATACAGGCTCTCCCTACACAACCAAGTATTCTGCCAGCATTTTCAAGCATTCTGCCAGCATTTCCTGCTGCTCTATTACATTGACTACTTACCCTTAGATCCTCTGAAATAATAACCCCTAAATCCCAACCCTCAGATGTATCAAATATTCTATATTCAGCCCTTGGGGTTTGACGTCCCAGGTGCATTATCTTGGTAACAAGACCTTGTGCCGAATAAACTCCATTTACCACAACCCTCTGTTGCCTGTCACTCGGCCACTGCCTAATCCATTCAACAATATTGGAATCCAAGCTCAAAGATTGCAATTTATTGATAAGCTTCTATGCGGAACAGTATCAAAAGCCTTACTGAAATCTAAATAAGCAATGTCTACTGCACCACCTGTGTCTATTATTTGTGTTACCCAATCAAAAAGATCAATAAGATTAGTTTGGCATGATCTCCCTGAGGTAAACCCATGTTGTTTCTGATCCTGTAATCTATGTGTTTTTAGATGCTCAACAATCCTTTCCTTTAACATGGTTTCCATTAATTTCCCCACTACTGACGTAAGACTAACTGGCCTATATCTGTTTTTAGTTAAAATGTGAAGCATTCCCCCCCAAATCCTGGCACTTCATACACTATGTGGGACCTTCCCGCCCCATACACAGCATTCCCCCCCCCCCCGAGGTGTATGGTAGCCCAAAAAATGGCCAATAAATTCAGCTTGTACAGAAGTTTGGTGTATTATCGGTTTGGCTCGCTCAAGATACACTGGTAGGTTCCTTACCGGCAGCAACTTTTGCAGGAACCATTTGGTGAAGGTAGAGGTGAAGCGTACCTGCTGTTTGTGTCACTGGCATCGATACAATTTATTTATAAAGTGTTTTCCCAGGTTCGGACACATTGAGATTCTCTGGTTTCCCAGGTTCGGACACATTGAGATTCTCTGGTTTCCCAGGACGGACACATTGAGATTCTCTGGTTTCAGTTTGTTCTGGATTCAAGAAACATTGAAATGTTACAGAAACACAAAGTAATAAAATGCAAGATATTAAAAACACAAACCTACAGATTAACCCAGAAAATAAATATGTAGCAAATATAGTCACTGTGTTACATGTTTACAGGTGCATTCTGTATATAGTCACTGTGTTACATGTTTACAGCTGCATTCTGTATATAGTCACTGTGTTACATGTTTACAGGCACATTCTGTATATAGTCACTGTGTTACATGTTTACAGGCACATTCTGTATATAGTCACTGTGTTACATGTTTACAGGTGCATTCTGTATATAGTCACTGTTACATGTTTACAGGCGCATTCTGTATATAGTCACTATGTTACATGTTTACAGGTGCAGTCTCTATATAGTCACTGTGTTACACGTTTACAGGTGCATTCTCTATATAGTCACTGTTACATGTTTACAGGCGCATTCTGTATATAGTCACTATGTTACATGTTTGCAGTTGCATTCTGTATATAGTCACTGTGTTACATGTTTACAGGTGCATTCTGTATATAGTCACTGTGTTACATGTTTACAGGTGCATTCTGTATATAGTCACTGTTACATGTTTACAGGCGCATTCTGTATATAGTCACTGTGTTACATGTTTACAGGTGCATTCTGTATATAGTCACTGTGTTACATGTTTACAGGTGCATTCTGTACATAGTCACTGTGTTACATGTTTACAGGTGCATTCTGTATATAGTCACTGTGTTACATGTTTACAGGTGCATTCTGTATATAGTCACCGTGTTACATGTTTACAGGTGCATTCTGTATATAGTCACTGTGTTACATGTTTACAGGTGCATTCTGTATTGAGGTATGTTAATAGAGATCTCTTAAGGGAGTTTAGACTGGGGGAAGATTTGATGGTGTCTGGGAGGTTATTCCATATTTGCGGTGCTCTGCAGGAAAATGTGGTATTGCAAGTAAGGTGCCGGTCCTGGATCGGAGGTTATAGTCACAGGCTACAGCATGTAGCAAAACGTCTCTTTGGCGACAGGGCGGTCAGTCCATGCTGGTCATTTAGTGTGCGGATGGTTTGGGAATTTGACCCGTTTAATTCTCGAGGCGTTGAATGTGCCGCTCGTTGCGTTTGTGTTTTTTGTACTTTTTCTCCTGTGTTTATCTTTACTGGTCCTCCATGCGTTGGATCTCTTCGCTGATATCTCACTCCAGCCGTCGTTTTGACAGACAGATCGCACAATGATTGATAAATTATTCACTGATTTATTCCCGCCTGGGATTTCTGAGCGGGATTAAAGGAATCCGTCATATCGGAGCCGGCTCGCTTCATTGTTTTGGTTTTCTTTTTTTTCCTGGTGAGTTTGGAACCTGTTGTTGTTAGTGTTTAGTGAATAAATGAAGGTGGGTCCCGTGTCCAGGACACCGTGTCTAAAGATAATTTTGTAAAATCCAGGTAAACTCTGCAGGTCGTTACTATATAAGGTTTACACAATGTATCCCACGCTCGCTCAATGAACCATGGTCACTTCATGCACCCGTGGAGCGGACAGTAAAACACAAACACGTTACAGGTCGCAGGAGATTAAGGTCACAGTTACAATAACTCGGGAAAGAGACTTGACTACCGACTCAGAAAAACAACCAAGAGAAACTGCCTGTGGTGCCTGCTCACCTGCGTGAACGTGCCATAGCTGCGAATGGGGGCTGCGAATGTGTCCATGGCAAAAAAACGGCAACGCACATTGAGTGCCACTCATGAAACAGCACTGACAGAGGACTGGACGGACGGCTGAGCATCCTCGCAGTGACAGACCATGTGTAACACCTGCACAGGACATACACATCCAACTATCACACCTGTATGGCAACAATTGCCTGATTTACAGCAGGAACGCACAATATGTGACAACTGGCCGAGTTACAGCAGGAACGCACAATATGTGACAACTGGTCGAGTTACAGCAGGAACGCACAATATGTGACAACTGGCCGAGTTACAGCAGGAACGCACAATATGTGACAACTGGCCGAGTTACAGCAGGAACGCACAATATGTGACAACTGCCGAGTTACAGCAGGAACGCACAATATGTGACAACTGGCCGAGTTACAGCAGGAACGCACAATATGTGACAACTGGCCGAGTTACAGCAGGAACGCACAATATGTGACAACTGGCCGAGTTACAGCAGGAACGCACAATATGTGACAACTGGCCGAGTTACAGCAGGAACGCACAATATGTGACAACTGGCCGAGTTACAGCAGGAACGCACAATATGTGACAACTGGCCGAGTTACAGCAGGAACGCACAATATGTGACAACTGGCCGAGTTACAGCAGGAACGCACAATATGTGACAACTGGTCGAGTTACAGCAGGAACGCACAATATGTGACAACTGGTCGAGTTACAGCAGGAACGCACAATATGTGACAACTGGCCGAGTTACAGCAGGAACGCACAATATGTGACAACTGGCCGAGTTACAGCAGGAACGCACAATATGTGACAACTGGCCGAGTTACAGCAGGAACGCACAATATGTGACAACTGGTCGAGTTACAGCAGGAACGCACAATATGTGACAACTGGCCGAGTTACAGCAGGAACGCACAATATGTGACAACTGGCCGAGTTACAGCAGGAACGCACAATATGTGACAACTGGCCGAGTTACAGCAGGAACGCACAATATGTGACAACTGGCCGAGTTACAGCAGGAACGCACAATATGTGACAACTGGCCGAGTTACAGCAGGAACGCACAATACCTTGTTTAGTTTATGTCTCCATTGATGTCTTTAGGGGTAACACTGAGCGGGGGCGCATGGGAATTCACTATTTTAGGAGGGGGCTCTCGGTTCCTGTTTGACAGATACCATACAAAGCTGCGATGCTTTTATGTCCAGACACAGATTTTGAAAATGTTTACTTTTAAGGGGATTTCCAGCCTTTGAGCGCTTTGGGAATGCAGGGAATTACAACTAGCAATGGCATTTTCATACGTAAAGAAGTGCTGCAGCAGCTATGGCTTCCGCTAATCTTTACAACAGGAATTGTTTTGAATACTTGGCTCAGACACTCACCCTCTTTAATGGGGTGATAGTTACCCCTATAGCCTCAGCCCCCCCCCCCATTATATTGCGTAAACCATAAACGCTGGATTTAATGTGTTTATTTTTTGTTGAATTTTTAATCTTGCAGATACTTATTTTGGCGGACGGGCGGGCGGGCGTCGGGGCTCTTTAAAGGTGTTATCTGTGGATCTCCATCCTGGCTGAATGCCTTTTTAATGTGTGTCGTTTGCACCCTGACTGGCGCTCCTTGTAAATCAGATCACAATCTGAAGGATCCTTATCTGGGGAGAAATGATTTAATTGCACTAAATGCTTTAAGTGAAAGGGGCTTTTCATCACTTAGAGGGAACAGGTGCAGAGATTGTTCCACGTGTAACTCCTTCATATCCGGGGCCCTCCCTGCACGTTAAACTCCTCTCCCTCCCGTTCATCCAGCTTTGTGTCTCCCGGGAGCTCAGGATCCCACGACCTGAAGACCCATCGGACCTGAACCCCAAGACCCGGGCCAGGGATTCGGCTCCTCTCAATGTCTCCAGGAATGTTGGAGGTCTTGTCATATGGGCCCAGCTGGTAATTACTGTGACCCAGACAGCCAGTATGACGGGGTCATTGGGACAAAGCGGGCCAGTTATAGGGGGGTCATTGGGACAAAGAGGGCCAGTTACAGGGGGGTCATTGGGACAAAGCGGGCCAGTTATAGGGGGGTCATTGGGACAAAGAGGGCCAGTTATAGGGGGGTCATTGGGACAAAGAGGGCCAGTTACAGGGGGGTCATTGGGACAAAGAGGGCCAGTTATAGGGGGTCATTGGGACAAAGCGGGCCAGTTATAGGGGGGTCATTGGGACAAAGAGGGCCAGTTACAGGGGGGTCATTGGGACAAAGGGCCAGTTATAGGGGGGTCATTGGGACAAAGAGGGCCAGTTACAGGGGGGTCATTGGGACAAAGAGGGCCAGTTATAGGGGGTCATTGGGACAAAGCGGGCCAGTTATAGGGGGGTCATTGGGACAAAGAGGGCCAGTTACAGGGGGGTCATTGGGACAAAGAGGGCCAGTTATAGGGGGTCATTGGGACAAAGAGGGCCAGTTACAGGGGGGTCATTGGGACAAGCGGGCCAGTTATAGGGGGTCATTGGGACAAAGAGGGCCAGTTATAGGGGGGTCATTGGGACAAAGAGGGCCAGTTACAGGGGGGTCATTGGGACAAGAGGGCCAGTTATAGGGGGTCATTGGGACAAAGCGGGCCAGTTATAGGGGGTCATTGGGACAAAGAGGGCCAGTTACAGGGGGGTCATTGGGACAAAGAGGGCCAGTTATAGGGGGTCATTGGGACAAAGCGGGCCAGTTATAGGGGGGTCATTGGGACAAAGAGGGCCAGTTACAGGGGGGTCATTGGGACAAAGCGGCCAGTTATAGGGGGTCATTGGGACAAAGAGGGCCAGTTACAGGGGGGTCATTGGGACAAAGAGGGCCAGTTATAGGGGGGTCATTGGGACAAAGAGGGCCAGTTATAGGGGGGTCATTGGGACAAAGCGGGCCAGTTACAGGGGGGTCATTGGGACAAAGCGGGCCAGTTATAGGGGGGTCATTGGGACAAAGAAGGCCAGTTATAGGGGGTCATTGGGACAAAGAGGGCCAGTTATAGGGGGTCATTGGGACAAAGAGGGCCAGTTACAGTGGGGGGGGGGTCATTGGCTTGGGCCAAAGGGCCAGTTACAGTGGGGGTCGTGGGACACAGGGGGCCAGTTAGTGGGGGGTCGTGAGACAATGGGGGTCATGTTACTGGGGGTTCTGGGGCCTAGCTGGATGACCTCTGGTGCCGCTGGGAGCTCACAGCTTTTCATGCCCCGCACGCGGCCATCTGCTGGGATCTGTGTGCAAATTCCTTAGCGGGCTATAATGTGTATTTACCCCAGTGACGCGCGTATTGCATCTGGCAGGCAGGATTCTGGGAGGGAGCGAGTGATGTGGCCCCCTCCGGCCTGTACTTTGTGAGCTGCGCATCCCGGACGCCCTCGTGCGCGGCATCCCGCGGTCTGCTTTATATCAGGAGAGGAACGTGGCGGCTAATTTAATTAGAATAATCTCGTTTTAATGGGAATAAACCCATGAAATGAATATGTGATTAGGATGGAAGGAGCTTAGGATCAGAGACATGGCGCACGCTCCCGATGGCGGTGTGTCTGCCGCCCTAACAATGAGTACCAAGCAATGACTTGTGCAAAAAGATCCTACTAGAATAACCCCTTCATTCCCAACGTGACGGCGCAAAACCCAGTGAGGTAAAAGCAACACTGTGGAATCTACCGCTGCGCCCCATGGTGTTGGGAATGGATATTTAATTCCTTTTCATAGGGTGGATGGGGTTAATAATATCTTCCCATGTGTTTTAATGTACAGGCTGTCTTTTCAGTGTGACGCAGTTGGCCGATACAGTGAGGTTGGGGACATGGAAAGGGCTCTCAGCGGTGGTGGTTATGAAAAACCATCCCACAGGGTGTTGCTGCAGTTATAATACAGGGAAACAGTGATCTCTGTAATGTGACCATCTAACTCCGCCTCCTGCAGAGAAAGCGATGCATTGAAACCCCGCCTCCTGCAGAGAAAGCCATGCATTGAAACCCCGCCTCCTGCAGAGAAAGCCATGCATTGAAACCCCGCCTCCTGCAGAGAAAGCCATGCATTGAAACCCCGCCTCCTGCAGAGAAAGCCATGCATTGAAACCCCGCCTCCTGCAGAGAAAGCCATGCATTGAAACCCCGCCTCCTGCAGAGAAAGCCATGCATTGAAACCCCGCCTCCTGCAGAGAAAGCCATGCATTGAAACCCCGCCTCCTGCAGAGAAAGCCATGCATTGAAACCCCGCCTCCTGCAGAGAAAGCCATGCATTGAAACCCCGCCTCCTGCAGAGAAAGCCATGCATTGAAACCCCGCCTCCTGCAGAGAAATCCATGCATTGGAACCCCGGTAGCGATTGGTATCTTGCGCTTTGCGCTTCCCATGTTAAGTATAGGGAGTGCAAAGAGTTAAATAGCGTTCGGATTACAATATGCTAATTACCGTCTGGCTGCGCATAACCCGACAGTTAACTAGGACCTTATGCTGAAGGATCCCGCAGCTACAGAATCCGTCAGCACCAGCTAAAAATCCCCCCCAAATGAGTCAGATACTCACCTTCCATCCCGCGGCAAGGACCGTGGCTCCAACTGCCTTCTCTGTCTGCAGGGAGAGACTGGGGAGAAAGGGTCCCCAGTCTCCCTCTGTGGATCACTACACCGGCCTGCCGGATCTCGCGAGGTGAGATCCGGCAGAACAGAAATTCAATGGAGTCCTATGGACTCCATCGAGTGGATGCTTACGTCAGCGCCTAGTGCTGCCTCCCGCATCCTGCGGTTTTTTTTTTTGGGGGGGGTTTAGAAAGGATTTTAGCAGGAAGGATACATTGACATTTCTCTGGTTTTCAGTATGTCCTGGGTGGCGAGTCTGTACCGTTAGGTATCTTGCCCAAAGACACTTACTGGAGGGGTGCTCGCTGGGATCGAACCCATGTCTCCACAGGCTCTCTCTTAGCGCAGGCTGCAGCTTTTCTAGCACCTGCATCATAATATCATGCTAAAACGGGGATGCAAAGGAGAAACCTGCAGGCGCACATTATCTGCAGGCGAAGGATTTTCTCCTTTACATTCTTCATGCTAAAACGGGGATGCAATAGGGCCCCTAGTGTTTAAGAAGAGCTTTTCTGGGAAGCTGCCACCCTACCTGAATAGGCTGCTTCCCCCAGCAGTTCCCTCATCCTATAACCTCCGATCCACAACCGGCACCTTACTAACAATACCACAATACAGAAAGTGGCTCATCCTCATTTTCCTACAGAGCACCACAAATATGGAATAACCTCCCAGACGCCTTCAAATCTTCCCCCAGTCTAAAGTCTCTTAAGAGCTCCCTATTAACATACCTCAATACAGAATGCACCTGTAAACATGTAACACAGTGACTATATACAGAATGCACCTGTAAACATGTAACACAGTGACTATATACAGAATGCACCTGTAAACATGTAACATAATGACTATATACAGAATGCACCTGTAAACATGTAACATAATGACTATATACAGAATGCACCTGTAAACATGTAACATAATGACTATATACAGAATGCACCTGTAAACATGTAACACAGTGACTATATACAGAATGCACCTGTAAACATGTAACACAGTGACTATATACAGAATGCACCTGTAAACATGTAACAGTGACTATATACAGAATGCTCCTGTAAACATGTAACACAGTGACTATATACAGAATGCACCTGTAAACATGTAACACAGTGACTATATACAGAATGCACCTGTAAACATGTAACACAGTGACTATATACAGAATGCTCCTGTAAACATGTAACACAGTGACTATATACAGAATGCTCCTGTAAACATGTAACACAGTGACTATATACAGAATGCGCCTGTAAACATGTAACACAGTGACTATATACAGAATGCTCCTGTAAACATGTAACACAGTGACTATATACAGAATGCACCTGTAAACATGTAACATAGTGACTATATACAGAATGCACCTGTAAACATGTAACATAGTGACTATATACAGAATGCACCTGTAAACATGTAACACAGTGACTATATACAGAATGCGCCTGTAAACATGTAACACAGTGACTACATACAGAATGTGCCTGTAAACATGTAACAGTGACTATATACAGAATGCATCTGTAAACATGTAACACAGTGACTATATACAGAATGCACCTGTAAACATGTAACAGTGACTATATACAGAATGCGCCTGTAAACATGTAACACAGTGACTATATACAGAATGCACCTGTAAACATGTAACACAGTGACTATATACAGAATGCGCCTGTAAACATGTAACACAGTGACTATATACAGAATGCACCTGTAAACATGTAACACAGTGACTATATACAGAATGCAACTGTAACACAGTGACTATATACAGAATGCGCCTGTAAACATGTAACACAGTGACTATATACAGAATGCACCTGTAAACATGTAACACAGTGACTATATTTGCTACATATTTATTTTCTGGGTTAATCTGTATATTTGTGTTTTTAATCTCTTGCATTTTATTACTTTGTGTTTCTGTAACAATTCAATGTTCTTTAATCCAGAACAAACTGAAACCAGAGAATCTCAATGTGTCCGTCCTGGGAAACCAGAGAATCTCAATGTGTCCGTCCTGGGAAACCAGAGAATCTCAATGTGTCCGTCCTGGAAAACCAGAGAATCTCAATGTGTCCGTCCTGGGAAACCAGAGAATCTCAATGTGTCCGTCCTGGGGAACCAGAGAATCTCAATGTGTCCGTCCTGGGAAACCAGAGAATCTCAATGTGTCCGTCCTGGGAAACCAGAGAATCTCAATGTGTCCGTCCTGGGAAACCAGAGAATCTCAATGTGTCCGTCCTGGAAAACCAGAGAATCTCAATGTGTCCGTCCTGGGAAACCAGAGAATCTCAATGTGTCCGTCCTGGGAAACCAGAGAATCTCAATGTGTCCGTCCTGGGGAACCAGAGAATCTCAATGTGTCCGTCCTGGGAAACCAGAGAATCTCAATGTCTCCGTCCTGGGAAACCAGAGAATCCCAATGTGTCCGTCCTGGGAAACCAGAGAATCTCAATGTGTCCGTCCTGGGAAACCAGAGAATCTCAATGTGTCCGTCCTGGGAAACCAGAGAATCTCAATGTGTCCGTCCTGGGAAACCAGAGAATCTCAATGTGTCCGTCCTGGGAAAATACTTTATAAATAAGTAAATAAATCTTGGAATGACATCATCAGACTCCTCCCGTCGTGACCGTTATTGGTAAAAACCCAAGAATGCAGAGAGAATTCCTGATTTCCCTAGTAAATTATGACGGGAAGTCGTAATTTTATTAAAGACGAAGGAGGCGAGTATTATTATGCCATATCTCTTTATTACTACTTTCAACAGCAAGAGAGAAAAAAACTTTTAACATCAACATGTGTCAGGGGCACTCCCTGCACCATACACAATGGTATCTCCCAAAGTATATAAATGATCCCCCACTCCCCAGTCTCTTCCTCTTTCTCTTGGTGCGAGAAGATAAACCAGGAACAAACAGCTAGATCCAGGTTCCCAGGAAGAATTGTAACTGAAGAATGGAGACAAAAGAAGAACCATAAACAACTGGAACAAATGGACAACGGTCCGTCAGGATGTCGCCGGAAGAAGACGAATTATTGAGCTGAAAAAATGAGAGAAAAAGAACGAGTGTTACAAACCGTTCCTATAAACAGAGGCACATAGAAGGCGAAATCGAAACTGCATCGTGACCGTATAAGAACACCATAGAACCCCCAGAGCTACATACCCAAATTAGACCAATATCTGGGAGGGAATCAACCGGGCGGGAATAATACTCGCCTCCTTCGTCTTTAATAAAATTACGACTTCCCGTCATAATTTACTAGGGAAATCAGGAATTTTATTACAAGACTCGGAGGCTCCTATTATTATGCCAGTTTAAAGCTTAAGGCAAAACGGCAGCTGACCAATGTAGCTCTGGTCTAAAGTAAAATTCCCGGAAGGTGGATTCCCTGGACCAATCCGCCGCCCGCATAATGTCCTCTAAGCGACAACCCACTGCAACAGCCCTGGAAGCCATGGCCCCTCTCGCCGAATGGGCGCCGAAGATGGAGGTATCAATACCCGACAGCGCCATCAACCAGCGCATCCACCGAGCAAGGGTGGTAGAGGAGACCGGGTGGAAAGGACGCAACAACGAGATGAACAGAGGACCAGTCGCCTCGGGTCGGAGGGGAGCCGTTATAGACTCATACTGGCGGAGGCAGCGGACCGGACATAGCAAAGGTGACGCTGAAAAAGCCGGATAAAACACTCTAGTAACCATCGTCTTAGTACGTCTAGAAATGCGAAACTCAACTCCGTCCGGACGATAAGACCGTGCATGTATGTCCAAAGCGCGGACATCAGAAACCCTTTTGCAAGAAATTAAACACAAAAGCATGATCAACTTGGCAGACAGTTGTTTAATGGATAGAAAAACATTATCAGGCCATGAACATAAGAAGGCAAACACAACATTGACATCCCACATGGAAGTGTAACGAGGGACAGGTGGACGGGACATTCGTACACCCCGCAGTAAACGGCACACCATCGGATGTTGCCCTGCCTGCAGACCAGCCCAGCCGTCGTGAGAGGCAGAAATAGCTGATCGGTATAGATTCAGGGTTCTGTAAGCTTTACCAGCCTCATATTCCTCCGAGAGGAATTGCAAGACATGGCAGACAGCGGCACGAACGGGATCCAAGTCCCTTCCCAAGCACCAGCAAGCCCATATCTTCCAGGCGTGCTTGTAAGCTGTTCTGGTGCTGGGCGCCCAGGAAGCTCCAAGGAGCTGAGCTGTCGTGTTCGAAATTCCTGCGAGAGGGATGGATCGCCTGACAGCAACCATGCCATGAGTTGTAGATGACCGTTCACGACCAACGGATGTGGATGTCCCATCGGGTCGGAGAGTAGTTGCTGATCTGTGAGAAGTAGTCTCGGGCAGTCCATGGTCATGGACAGGAGTTGCGGAAACCATGCCTGGGTCGGCCACCAAGGAGTCACCACCACCACCGCAACCTTGGTCCTGCGAATATGTAGGAGTAATCTCCCGATGAGAGCGAACGGAGGGAAGGCGTAATGTCGACCTGGAGGCCACGTCTGTAGGAGGGCATCTGTGGCTATCGCGTCCGGATCGGGGCGCCAGCTGTAGAACCGGGGGAGATGGGTATTGAGGCGAGAGGCAAAAAGGTCCATGGAGAGAGGACCCCAGAGATCGTAAAGCTGAAGAAAGAGCGAGGGAAGCAGTTGCCAGTCGCTGGAGTCTCGTAAGAATCTGGAGTACCAATCTGCAATCGTGTTGTGCAATCCCGGGATATATTCTGCTTGGACTTCTAGTCGTTGTTGAAGGCAGAATTCCCAAAAGGTTCGTGCCAGCAGTGCCAGAGGTCGAGATCGCGCTCCTCCCAGCTTGTTTATATATCGTACCGCCGAGAGATTGTCGAGGCGCAGGAGAACGCAGCAATCCGATCGCGAATCCGTCAGACTGCGGACGGCCAGTGACCCTGCCAGGAGTTCCAGGCAGTTGATGTGCAATTTCCTTTCGTCTGAAGACCATCTTCCTCCTGTTGAGACCGGGCCGCACCTGGCTCCCCAACCGTGAGTGCTGGCATCTGATTCGATAATCATATCCGGAGCGGAGCCGAATATCGCTTTGCCGTTCCAGGCTTCTATATTGTCCAGCCACCACTGGAGTTCGTCCCTGGATTCGTCGTCGAGGTGAACTGGGTCGGCGTAAGACTGGGCACGGCTCAGTATCCTTGTTTTGAGTCGTTGAAGGGCTCTGTAGTGTAACGGACCCGGGAACACTGCTTGAATAGAACTTGACAGAAGTCCAATCAGCCGGGCTAGATAACGTACCGTAAAAACGGGGAGCGTCAACGCTTTCTTCAATTCTTTCCGGATATCGCGGAGTTTCTGTCGAGGCAATTGCAGAATTGCTGTCGTTGAGTCGACGATGAAGCCGAGGAACTCGAGACGTTGGCTGGGTACCAACACCGACTTGCGGGTGTTGATCAGGAAACCTAAGTCCGTCAATAACGTTATTGTCCACTGTAGGTGTTGTGAGGCAGTGTCGCGAGACGACGCTATAATGAGGATGTCGTCTAGGTATATTACCAATCGAACTCCGCGCGCCCGTAGGAGAGCCATGACTGGTCTTAGAAGTTTTGAAAAACACCATGGGGCTGAGGACAACCCGAAAGGGAGACACTTGAATTGATACGTCACGTGGCGCCACCTGAACTGGAGGAATTGGCGATGATCTGTGTGCACGGGTACCGTGAGGTACGCATCGGTGAGGTCGACTTTCGCCAACCAGTCTCCCGTATTGAGGAGATCGCCGAGACAATGGATGCCCTCCAGTTTGAAGTGACGATAGGTGACATAAGCGTTTAACTCTTTTAAATTTATGACCGGTCGTAACGACCCCCCTTTCTTTTGGACTAAAAACAGGTTGCTGAGAAACCCCAGTGATCCCGCAGGCGCTGTCTCTATTGCGCCCTTGTTTAACAACAGTTGAACCTCTGTGTCCATGAGAAGTTCCCTCTCCAGGGGAAAGAAAAGAGGTCTCGGGGGCACGTTTGGACCGGCAAGGTCAGGAAGTCTATGCGGTAGCCCTGTACCGTCTGTAAGATCCAGGGATCTGCTGATATCGACTCCCATACGTGGAAAAAAAGGGCGATCCTGCCACCCACCAATCCCTGAGGAGTAGAAAGAAACGGCACACTTACCTGGCGGGCGAGATCGGAATGAGCCACGTCCGCGGCCACGGCTGGACCGGTTGTACTGAGGGAAAAACCGGACCTGTTGATGTTGGTACGGTTGTCGCTGATAATGAGCGGGACTCGTGTCGGCACGTGAAGAGCCATAGGAAGAACGGCCGGGCAGCCGGCCCCGTCGCCTGCCGGCCCTTCCGAAAACCCCTTGGTTTTGGGGAAAGGCTTTACGCATATTCACTTTCACCTTTCGGATCGTGTTAAAGGAGCCTGAGTAGGAATTCATATCTTGTATGATAGACTTAGGAAAAAGATCCCCTTCTGCGTCTGGTCCGGGTTCGTTAGATGCCAAAGATATCAAACCCGGATCAATCCGCAAGAGGACCGATTTACGGCGCTCAGTGGCTAGGGCAGTATTAGCGTTACCGAGGAGACATAAGGTGCGGTGCGCCCACCCGCGTAATGTAGCAACGTTTGGGGCTATCCCTGAGGAATGAGCCTGTTCAATGGTCTCTAACAATTGAGAGAAAGGACCAAAAACATCTAGTAATTTGTCCTGACAGGATCTGAAGGAGAAATCTACCCCTTTTCGGGGATTCCAACCAGTATTGGTAAGGAATTGTAGCATATGATCCCCAAGTTCGGGTGTTTGCAAGACATTTTTCGAGGTAAGAGGCCTCGGGCATTCAGTGCGGAGTCTAGACCTGGTTTTAGGTAACAAAGGTTTTCTGACTCGCTTTGTTAACATTTTATCCACCCGTGGGGATGCCACCCAATCCGCAGAGCGGGGGTGTTTTAAATCATCTGGGTCTAAGAAATCATCCTCCGATGACATATCCGCTGCTACAGGCCCAGGGAGAGCCAGGGTTGTAACCTGTGTAGCAGAATCCTCCTCCGAGGATATCCCAGAGATAATTGAAGAGATGCAGGAAGAGGTAGAACTCGGGGATGGTGACCGAGTTCTAGCCTTCTTCCAAGATCTCGCATGTTTATGACCCCTAGGGGTTTTCTCTTTGCGGGGCATTTCACCGCGTTCTTGTGTAGAGGTACCTCTACCATCATTAACCCTTTTTCTGGAGGCCTGTGGCCTAATATGTTTAGTTTTTGCCTGAGCTTTGCGAGGCCCTCTGCGCTGCTGCATTGTATGAGAGGTGTGAGAAATCTCAGTAATTGATAGTGTAGCACCTCTACTGCCCTCTGCAGGGGGTAATGGAGTCTGAGGGGCAGCTAAAGGACCAGCAGGACCTAGTAGGTGGGACAGGGTCTGAGAAACTGAGCCCATCGCTGAGGCAAACTCATTTAAAGTTTTTGATAGTGCGTCTGTGGAGGGCTGCGCCGGAGGCAGGGAGGGAGGGGGGGGCTCTTTTATTAAGGCAGGTGGCTGGCGCTCAGAAGAGCCGTCGGAGGCGCTGTCCGAACTTTCCCCCGTCATTCTGACCTGATCCTTGGCTGAGGAGGCACGAGGCTGCGGCATCACTGAACACGCGCTGAGTTCAGAATGGCCGCGAGGCACGAAGACATGCGCAGTAGGTGGGGGCGGGGCCCACGCGCCTCAGCGTGAGGTGGTTGCCTCAGATCTAAAATGGCCGCCGCGCGCGCAAAAAGCCCGCCGCAGACTTCAAGATTAAAAAAAAAGGATTTTACTAAGCGCACCCTAACCGGACCCACCGGGGAAAATACCCCCTGTGAGCCAGGAAAAAAGAACGCTAAACACAACCAAACTGTCACAAAACGTTATTAATAAAAACAGAATGACAGCAACGAATTACATTAAATGTTCTATAATAATTAAGTAATACAATATAATTATATAAATTTGAGCAGAATCCTGCTATAAATACATGTATATATGTGTTATAATATATAGGAAAAAAGATACTTATCTTGCTCTGAAAGCAGCAAGAGAGAAAGAGGAAGAGACTGGGGAGTGGGGGATCATTTATATACTTTGGGAGATACCATTGTGTATGGTGCAGGGAGTGCCCCTGACACATGTTGATGTTAAAAGTTTTTTTCTCTCTTGCTGTTGAAAGTAGTAATAAAGAGATATGGCATAATAATAGGAGCCTCCGAGTCTTGTAATAAAATCAGGGTTATTCAAAGAGAATCGAAAAGCCACCGCATGTTTGTTGACTTTTCGTTCTCTTCAATTCGGTTCGATTTGGCGATCCCATTTCAGCGAAGCTGCAGTGTATTCAGCAAGCACCACAGGGCCGCCGAAATGCAGGGAAAAGTCGCCGCAAACCCGCCGAAAACCCGCCGAAAACTCACCACAAATCGAGGGCGAATGCACACCGAAACCCGCAAAAACATCTGGATTAACCTGCCGAAAACACCAAGATTTGGCGAATTGTCTACTCTCTAGATAGCCGAATGGCCAAGAAAGGTAACCGAACGCTGATTTTCAGCGTTCGGTTCCCTTTCGGGCGCCATTCGGATCTCTTTGGCTGCTGTCATTACATTCAGGATTATTCAATCAGACTCTGGCATTTGTAGAGCCACACCCAGCATTCCCCTGGGCAGGAAACGGGAAGTAGTTATGGATCGTATCACGCGTGTGATGTCAGCAGACAATCAGATCGTGCGAATTGCAGGGCAGTCTCCAGCATTCCAATGGGCAAGACACAGGCAGTGGCCCAAATCGGCAGCAATATCTTATAATATCAGAGCACAGACCCCGATAATTTATATTATAATATCTGAGCACAGTCAGCTGTACCTCTCACATGGATTAATCTATACGCCCTGGATTATAATGTCTGGTAGACCGGTTAATGCCTTTTTTTAAAACCCTCAGAATGACCTGAGAAATTGCAGGCCTCGCTGGTCACAGGCCCTGCTGCTCTGACATACGGCAGTGGGAGTATTAACTCCTGAGCTCTCTATTTGAACAGAGGATAGAAACATAGAAAAATGTGGGCAGATAAGAACCTTTCGGCCCATCTAGTCGCCCAATTACATGGATACTTTACCTGGATTTATCTTTTGTTTAGGATAGCCTTATGCCTATCCCATGCCTGCTTAAATTCAATCACTGTTTTGGCCTCTACCACTTCTACTGGAAGACTGTTCCATGTATCCACCACCCTCTCAGTAAAATAATGCTTCCTGATGTTACTTTTAAACCTTTGCCCCTCTAATCTAAGACTATGTCCTCTTGTTTTGCTATTTTGTTTCCTTTTAAATATACTCCCTTCCTCTACCTTGTGGATTCCCTTTACGTATTTAAATGTTTCTATCATATCTCCTCTGTCTCGTCTTTTTTCCAAGCTGTACATGTTAAGATCATTAAGCCTTTCCTGGTAACTTTTCTCCTTCAAGCCGTACACCATTTTAGTAGCCCTTCTCTGAACTCTCTCTAAGATGTCTATATCCTTCTGGAGATACGGTCTCCAGTACTGCACACAGTACTCCAAGTGAGGTCTCACCAGTGCTCTGTACAGTGGCATGAGCACTTCCCTTTTCCTACTGCTAATACAGGCTCTCCCTACACAACCAAGCATTCTGCCAGCATTTCCAAGCATTCTGCCAGCATTTCCTGCTGCTCTATTACATTGACTACTTACCCTTAGATCCTCTGCAATAATGACCCCTAAATCCCAACCCTCAGATGTATCAAATATTCTATATTCAGCCCTTGGGTTTTTACGTCCCAGGTGCATTATCTTGCACTTATCCACATTAAAACTCAATTGCCACAACTCCCACCATTTTTTTAGTTTACCTAAATCATTTGTCATTTGGCTGATCCCTCCAGGAACGTCAACCCTGTTGCAAATCTTTGTGTCATCAGCAAAAAGACATACTTTTCCATTAATACCTTCTGCAATATCACTAATAAAAATATTAAATAGAATGGGTCCAAGTACTGACCCCTGAGGTACCCCACTGGTAACAAGACCTTGCGCCGAATAAACTCCATTTTCCACAACCCTCTGTTGCCTGTCACTCAGCCACTGCCTAATCCATTCAACAATATTGGAATCCAAGCTCAAAGATTGCAATTTATTGATAAGCTTCTATGCGGAACAGTATCAAAAGCCTTACTGAAATCTAAATAAGCAATGTCTACTGCACCACCTGTGTCTATTATTTGTGTTACCCAATCAAAAAAATCAATAAGATTAGTTTGGCATGATCTCCCTGAGGTAAACCCATGTTGTTTCTGATCCTGTAATCTATGTGTTTTTAGATGTTCAACAATCCTTTCCTTTAACATGGTTTCCATTAATTTCCCCACTACTGATGTAAGACTAACTGGCCTATAGTTCCCAGATTCCTCCCTACTACCCTTCTTGTAAATGGGCACAACATTTGCTAATTTCCAGTCTTCTGGGACGATTCCCGTTAACAAGGATTGGTTAAATAAATCTGTTAACGGTTTTGCTATTACATCACTGAGCTCTATTGCACTGAGGATTTATTGCACCGGGAATTTCTGTTACCCCCAAGAAAGGACGTCCTGAAGCCCCCATTGAATCCATTTTTATTGGCTTGTGTTTATTTCCCTCCAGTCAGCTCAGACATATAATAATCCTGAGGCCCAGCATTCACAAAGCCGGGATTTGATCTCTAACCCTGGTTGCCTCTTGCGTATCAGGCCATGTCATAGCACGCTAAGTGAATGCTTTGACCATGTTTCATTGTGCTCCTGTTCAGGATTAGTCACTGTAATGGTTTCAGTGGAGGTGGGTTAAACTCCGAGGTGTGATGGCGGAGCTGATCAGTACAGGCGGGGGGGGGGCGGTAATAATTATCCCACAAGACACGGAGGCTCTTATTATGCTATCTTTTCTTTACTTACGCCGATAGCAGCAAAGAACAATCTCTCAAATACACAACAAAGTATTTTGAGAGAGAAAAAACAGGTTTAAACAATAAATATACATAACAGATAATAATGGTACAGTCTAGTAAACAATGGTATAGTCCAACTCTTCAAATCCTCTGACCCCCGCTGGTTCTTCTCTTTTCTTTGCTGCTCGCCGTGATGAGATGAGTATCAGCAGCAATAATTATTATATTATATTGATTACACTGACAGTTGCTGTGTTTTCACTGTAACATTATATATATATATATATACACATGTATTTTATTAATTGATAGATGCTTTATACACATACACTTTGTATTTGTTTTGATTGTATTTATTGCAGGGACTGGGCTTCCCAGTTATTGTTTCTCTTTATTTGGGAGATAGTGTAGTTCGTGCCCAGCCGGGGAGTTTTTGTCCCGTTTCTAAGAATGTCCGCTTATGCGGCGGCTATTGGTTTGTTTTTCTGCCTTCCCCATGTATCCGTCATTCGGGGAGGAGCGGTTTCGCGCCACGCTCTGAGGTAAAGTTCTGAGGTAAAGCTGCGACGGCTCGCGCATGCGCGGTGGGACGCGCCGAGTTACCTCAGGAGACCGGCGGTTGAGTTAAAGCGGCTGTGAGACGGCAAGTTTTTTCACTAAATAACTTAAAGATTATGGCCAACAATAAGGTACCAATAACCCCAGGTACTATAGTGCCTGTTCCCTTAAATGCTAACCCGGCAGATGCCTTTGTGGCTGCGCTGTCGGCGTTCTCTAATAACTTAGAGAGTACTATGGTCAGAGTACTGGCAAGCCATTCAGCCAGAAGGTCCTCCATTATTTCCCCGGCATCAGATAAATTCTTATCTATTGATTCACACCGGGATGAAGAGGTCCCTGGGACCTCAATTGAGGGAGGTGAGCAACTCCCTAAAAAATGCTCACATAAGAAACGTACTTATTCAAGTACACATGATTCTCCACAGCATTCCACTGTGTTTAAAAAAAGGGGCCATTTAACATCGGCCACCAAACGGAGATGGAAACGCGCAAAACGCGCAAAAGACACTGACAGCTCCTCTGATTATCCCAGTGAGGAAGAGCTATCAGATCCTGAGGAGAGTTCTGACCCCGATTATGATCCAGAAGTTTCCTCTATAGAAACGGACACGGTGTCTTCACCTGAGTCCAGTGAGGGAAACAAACCGGCTTAGATCCGGTAGATGCTCTGGGGAACTCAATGTTCATTCCGGAACAATTGAAACATCCACGATCCTCAGAGTGGTCACCAATTGATCATGTGGCTAAATACATTGAGCAACGTATACGTTTGCCCATGGATAAAAAGACCAGAAATAACCTGAGGGCTGAGTGCCCGCCCCAACTTTGGCACATAAATTACATCTAGTACCGGAGTTAGATCCGAAGATAATAGACATACTCCAGGAGTCTAATTGGACTCCAAAGAGGGGAGTTGAGGCCACATTGAAGGTGTGTCACGACAAATTATTCGACCTTCTAGGTCCATTGGCAAAATTAATGGATTCCGTTGAAAGAGCTCTCCTCACGAATGAGAAACCAGACCTGTTTGAATACAGGGGCTGGATACAAAGATTGGTCTGTGTGTTTGGGAATCTGAACACGGCCATTTCAAGCGAGAGGAGACGTTCAATTCTCCTTAAGATTGATCCTAAAGTAACTTCTCTGGCAACTAATGAGCCAGGCTCCAGGGCTGAAGGCATGCTTTTTGGAGAAGGGATCTTTAAAGAAATGTCTGACTATTCAGGATCTTTCTCAACAGTTGGCAAAGTCAAGGCCAACATAAGAAAAGCTTTCCCAAATAGGGTTTTTGGCAGGGCCGGGAAAAACCGGGGTCGTTTTCCCGGCCGCAATCCATATTCCACCTCAAGAGGTGCTTTCAGACCCTCTTACCAAGAGGCCCCAAAAAACCCCACCTTTTTTCCACAACGATCCAGACCTTTCCGTCAACGCGGTTACAGAGGATCTAGGAGATCAGGATCCTTTGGTGAGTATACCTTCACTCCAATGTTTTTCCACAGCAGAGGTGGGGGAAGGACATTAAATTTTTTCAATCAATGGCAAATAATCACATCCGATTCATGGGTTCTTCAAACAATTCGGGGTTTCAGGATAGAGTTCATTGCTCATCCCGTACAAACTATACCTCCGGGAATAATGGTTATGCCCAAAAAAGACAGAGTCATTACTTCACTGGAAGTAAAAGAGCTTTTAAGAAAGAATGCAATAGAAGAGGTGATACCTCAAAGAGAAATATTTTTGAGCAATATATTTCTGGTAAAAAAGAAAGACGGGGATTTCCGTCCTGTAATCAATTTAAAGCAATTAAACGAGTACGTTGTCTACAACCATTTCAAAATGGAGGGCATTCCATCATTAAAAGAGATCTTAACTCCGCAAGATTGGATGGTCAAAATAGATCTAAAAGATGCATATCTGACGATACCGATAGAGTTACCAGCAGGGATTTTCTCCAATTTCATTGGGAGGGCACCCTTTGGAGATTCAAGTCCCTGCCGTTCGGTCTGTCATCCGCCCCTTGTGTTTCACCAAGGTAATGAGGCCCGTAGTAGCGTTCCTGCGCAGCAGGGGAGTGCGTCTAGTAATTTACCTAGACGATATTCTCCTCCTGGCAAAGGATCAAACATTATTGACAATTCACAAAGATTGGACGATCAATCTGTTGTCCAATTTGGGTTTCCTAATAAATTACAAGAAATCGGTTCTCACACCAACACAGTTAATCGAATTCTTAGGTTTTACCGTAGATTCCACAGAGATGTCTCTTTCTTTGCCCTCAACCAAGGTTCGGTTGATTCACAAGGAAATCAGACGTCTCCTGTCGACACAGGAGTTCCCATTACGAGGTTTAGCTCGTCTTCTAGGTCTACTTTCCTCAGCAATACAAGCGGTCTTTCCAGGACCGCTGTATTATCGGGCCCTTCAACGTCTGAAGGCGCGATATCTGAGGAGGGGATGGCTTTATCCAGATTACATCTCTTTAGACGACGAATCGAAAGAGGAGATGCAATGGTGGCTGAACCATTTAGAAACATGGAATGGCAGGGCCATCATTCACCCAATACCAGAATTAGTCATAGAATCAGACGCCAGCAGATCTGGGTGGGGCGCGCGATGCGGCTCGCTTTCCACAGGCGGCAGATGGGATACTACAGAGGTAGATTGGCACATAAACTGTTTGGAACTCCTCGCTGGTTTGTTTGCGGTTCAAAGTTTCATCAAACATTTTCAGGCGAGTTCCATTCTTCTCAAAATGGACAATCTGTCCGCAGTGCGTTACATCAACCACTTAGGAGGTCCCAGATCCAAACAGTTGGCGGAGACGGCAAAGACCTTCTGGGGATTTTGCCTGTCTCACAGTCTAACAGTTCAGGCCCAATACATTCCAGGCCTCCACAATGTAGTGGCGGATTGGAATTCTCGATACCTGATAGATTCCAGCGATTGGAGATTGGATACCGAGGTATTTGCCAAATTGTCATTTATCTGGGGTCCTTTTTCTATAGATCTATTTGCATCGCGCCTCAACACACTACTACCTCAGTATTACAGCTGGAGACCAGATCCCATGGCTCTAGCCACGGATGCTCTGGTTCAGGTATGGCCGCTAGGGACTCTTTATGCATTTCCACCATTCGTCCTCATTCTAGCGGTAATAAGACTCGTACAATCGCAATTGGCTACGATAGTTCTCATAACACCACTGTGGAGGTCCCAGCCTTGGTTCCCACTACTTCTAGAACTGTCTGTGGACGTTCCCAGGTTAATCCAGGCTTGGCCTTACACTCTGAGGGACCCGGAGGGGACACTTCACAATATCTTGAATCCTCACTCGTTGCGATTGATAGCATGGAAAATTAGGGGTCATTGGCCTTCCATCGACATTTCGGAAGCAACTGCCTCGTTATTGTCGAGTTCCTGGGCCCCATCCACCAGAAGGAGATATAGATCCGCATGGAAGGCATGGGCCTCTTGGTGTTTGGAACAACGTATTAATCCCGTTTCAGCTTCTTTGAGTAGCTTGTTAAGTTATTTCACTCGTTTATTTGAGGATGGGAAAGCATATCGCACGATCAATAATTCAAGATCGGCAATATCTGCTTCACATCAAGGTTTTGACGGGATCCCTGCAGGGAAACATCCTATGGTATGTAGATTATTAAAGGGTATACGGTGTAAGAGACCACCTCGTTCTCGTTACTCTAACACTTGGGATGTCAATGTTGTTTTTAGTCTCTTGGAGAGTTGGCCTGATAACGAAGTTTTGTCCATCAAACAAATTTCGGCAAAATTGGCCATTCTATTTTGCTTAGTTTCCTGCAAAAGGGTCTCAGACGTTCGAGCCCTAGATCTAACGGGAAGATGTTTTTCTCCAACTGGTGTGAGTTTTTTGGTTTCTCACAGGACAAAAACTTCTTTGTCAGAGGTCTTCTATCCAGCTTTTCCTCAACGTCCTCGACTTTGTCCAGTTCATTGTTTGAAGGAATATGAAAGGGTTACTTTCTCTAACAGAGCTGGTGTATCACGACGGTTATTCATATCTTTATGCAAACCATACAAGTCGGTGTCTTCCACCACACTCGCTAGGTGGGTTAAATGGATCATGTCTGAAGCTGGTGTAGACGTCTCCGTATTCGGAGCTCATTCATCCCGGAGCGCTTCTGCTTCAGGGGCTTTTTCCCGGGGATGTCGTCTTGAAGACATCTTAAAGACAGCGGACTGGTCCAGAGAATCCACTTTTAGAGAATTTTATTTTAAACCGGTGTCTCACATGTCGCATTCATTAGTTACTTAAGCTTTGAACTAGCATAATAAGAGCCTCCGTGTCTTGTGGGATAATTCCCAGATTCCCCTATTTATCATGACGGGGAATCGTAATTATAGTAAAGACACGGAGGCGAGTATTATCCCGCCCAATGTGAAAGGTTTGTTTTCCCACCCTAATATCTGACGTGAAGTTTCAAGGTTCGATAAGTTCTTAGATCATTTATCATTCGTTAAACAAGCTCTGGTGATCTCTAATGTGTTGCTTTCTCTGACAGCTTAATCCTTGGATGGGACTTTATCATACAAGTTTTCCTCTACGTGATCAAGGTTTATGTAAAGCTAAAAAGGCTCTTCCGTTGTTCGATTGGTTAAAGAAATATCGGGAGGGTCTCGCATCAGAAAAGAGAAGAACCAGCGGGGTCAGAGGATTTGAAGAGTTGGACTATACCATTGTTTACTAGACTGTACCATTATTATCTGTTATGTATATTTATTGTTTAAACCTGTTTTTTCTCTCTCAAAATACTTTGTTGTGTATTTGAGAGATTGTTCTTTGCTGCTATCGGCGTAAGTAAAGAAAAGATAGCATAATACTCGCCTCCGTGTCTTTACTATAATTACGATTCCCCGTCATGATAAATAGGGGAATCTGGGAATTCACAATGAAAATCCTCCTTCTCTTTGTATTAATCTCAGGGATTCCTATGTCGCTTGCAGAGAATTTCCCGGAGTGTGTCATTATGACCCCTGTGTGATGTCACTGATCTCTGCACAAAGTGTCATCCTACCCACATGATGTCATAGCATGTTTCATTTGATGATGTCATGGGGAGAGTGTGCATGCTCCAGGTCAGCAGCTGCTTCTCCAGGCCTTTGCATTATCCGGCCAAATTCAGGAGAGACCTTTTTAACATTCCGGACGTGTCCCACTAATGGAGCGGGCATCGTTCCAGCGACGGAATAAAGATATCACAATGTAACCGAGACAATGTATCCGCAATCTAAACGCACGTTCACTCTGCCCTGCGCTGCTCGCGGTCTGCATACTGTACCCTCACCCCAACCCCGCAGACCTTCTCTCATGCCAAAGGATTTTGTGTGAACGCGGCGTCTCCTGTCTGTGCTACAAGCCGACGTGTCATGTTCTTGGTTGCAATTACAGTATTAAAAGCAAACATCACAGCGGTGCGTTGGAGCCTCACACTGCGAGGCTAAAGTGCCGCCTGACGCTGCAGTGTGCGCAATGAGTACATTAATTACATGCAATATTCTGCAGTGCTGCGATAACACAGCGGCCGCCCTCCAGCCTGCGCTCTGTACGGCCTGAGCCGCCGTGCCTTTTGTGATCGCTGCTTCTCAGATTATTCCCACGGCCTTTCAAGCACAGATTAAAAGGCCAGATAAGAAGCACTTCTCCCATTTAATCCCGGCGCGCTCCTACCTGCACAAAAGCCGACATCGCTGGATCTTATTGATGTCGTGCATTTACCAATTTAACACTCCACCAGCAAACCTCTGTGTGGCCGGCGAGGACAGACATTCCTCTATACGCAGGCCGAGTCACAAAAATGAGGGACACAAAGGTATGTGCAGAGTGTGATACAATGTGTCGGTGCTAATGCACTATGGTGACTTCCACAGGGAATATCCTGGGGTCATACCAGGAGTCTGAGCTCTGCACAGGTCCATACAGTGACGTTCCAGGACTGATCCTGATTCTCCTGATGTTAGGATCTCTCCTCTTCTGGGGGTCTCTGTGTGTCCCCCATCTCGATTACAAGTCTTTAGTCATCTGTTTGATCCCTCACGCCGAGGCAAAGACGATGGCGCGCTCGTGGAAAATGAATACGCCACAAACTACTAAGCCTTCCATAGGAGGGGATTATATATGCACCGGAATGTTCTGTCGTTCCAGAACAATCTGGACTTTGATTAAAGCTTCTCTTGAATCAGACAGGACAACCCTGGAGACATTTTTATTGATCTCGCTGTGACGAATGCTTTTCCATGTAAAATCTCCATTATTCTGCTCTCCTGTCCCCTTTTCCTGGAATTGCCACAGGGCGTTTTCTGCTGTGAACTTTATGGCAAAAGATCCAATGATTTGGTGAAACCTAAATGTGCCGTGAGTCGGTGAAATCACCACATTGTGTCCGTACAGGTAGACATTACAATAAGGTCCCCAGCGGCCGCTTTGTGACGGTGTGTCCCTAAATTTGCCATGATGTTAATGACGCGGCACCGTGACATAACCATAAAATGATACATTTACCCATAAACCTCTCAAATGGGTTAAACCGGGCCTGACTCAATGTATCCATCGCCCTGCGATACAATGTGATGGAACCATCAAAATCGCCGGAATCCTAAAAGCTGCGTTCTTGGACGCTGCCGTTATTATGAATATGTATTTTTCCTGCCGGCCTGGAGCGCTGCGATCCTGACCCGTGCACAGCATGTGGATATTGGCAGCTGTTTCACGCCTGCCTCTGTCTTGGCGTTTTGAATTGCTTGTTAGGGTCCTGGCGGTCCCCTTGAGACCCCCCTCCGCAGCCGCACGGCCTGACCCCATTACCTCGCTCTTCATCGAATCCAATGACAAAAAAATAATAAAAATCATCAGCCACAAATGCAAAGCGGAGCCTTTTCACGGCGGGAATCGACGCAACGAAGCAAAAAATTACAAAACGGAGCTTTCTGAATTAAAAAGAGCACGGGGGGGGGGGGTCTGCACGCTGACGGCTCCGGCTAATTTTACATTTCGTGCCAGGTGAGGTTTACTTATTCATTTCATAATTTTCTGCTTTTTATGTAGGGACGTCATAAAGACTCAATGTGGGCGACACATAATGACCCCCATACCGAGGTGTCTTTATTCATGCTCATAGGTGAAGGGTCTCCAAACGCCCCCCCCCCCCCCTTATAAATAGACTCGCAACATGCAAAGCTTTATTAACATTTCAATGGCATGAATAAATATTGATACTTTTGGCGAAGCTGGGATTTCTCTGCTTTCCTTAAAATTCAGCATTCAGAATCCCCACATGTGAGGGGCTTCCTATCTACAGGGGGGGGGGAGTGTCAGGGGTAGGTAAGAGGTAAATAAAGTGTGTGTGTCGAGGTAGGTAAGAGGTAAAGAAAGCTAGTGAGGGGGTGTGTGTCGGTGTGCGTGTTTTGAGCGCATCTGTGTGTGTGTTACTTGGGTAAGATTACCAGTATATACATTATTATTTTCCCTTTGCTTATTTTTCCAAATAGACTATTCTGAGCAGAATAAAACCCCATGATGAGCGAATCCAGTGACATTCTGGTTCTGGATCCTCTGATGCGCTGAATCGCTTTTCATGGAGAATCCGATGAGCAGGTTTGATTTTTCAAATTTAATTCCAATAAATTGCAAATTTGTAGAATAGGTTGCGTGTGAAAAGCACATGGCATGCAAACAAGCAGAAAAACATTTGCGTGTGCATACCTCCCATGCGGCATAGAGCTGGAAAACATGCACACACTTACACCTCGCGTGCAGACATGCAGGAAAATATCTGCGCGCGCATACCTCCTGTGACCGCAGCACATGCATCGGGAAGGGGGTTCAGCGACACTCGGCTTCATTAGGACTAGGTTTACTTTATTTATATATTATAAAGTATTTCCCCAGGACGGACACATTGAGCTTCTCTGGTTTTCAGTTTGTCCTGGATTAAAGAACATTGAATTGCTACAAAAACACAAAGTAATAAAATGCAAGATATTAAAAACACAAATGTAACAGATCTCTGTGCCCGAACAGGGGCACCTCTGTCAAATTCTGCTTCCTCGCATGAACACCCAGGCACTCTTCATGACTCACACCTTTCTCTAGTACCTTACCCGCAGCTTAAGGCCCGGTGCATGTAGAGAGCCTGGCTAGCACCCCCAGAACTAAGCAGATGCTGTAGACCTGGAACCTTTCCTTGGCACAGCAGGCAGAAGAATTCCTGGCACCCAAATCATGAGCCGTGACTTCAACCTTGGTCAGAATAGGACTGACTGTTTACACAGGCACAGAGATACACAGGCAAGAACAACCCCCTTCATGCTTACACCCGACAGATAACATCACAGATACAGTCAACCACCAACCATTTGCATACAATCAAGCAGATAACTGCACCTTCAAACAATGCACAATGGGATTTCCTTGGAGGAGAAGGAGGGAGAAGGCAGGTAAAACAAAAGGAATTTCTTCTAGAGAGAACTTACACAATAGAGAGAGCAGGTACTAATACAGAGATCTACACTATACAGGGAAGGGTTAGAATTGAGGGAATGTACGCAAAATACACAACAAGAGACTATACAATAAATACACAAGGGAATAACCCACAGACATCAGAAATCTTTAGTTAACTGGTGGATATTTAAAACCGTTAAAACCAAATATGTTTAAAAGGTCCACCAGTTCCCCCAATAGTCTCTGTCACAGGCCATAGTCTCTGGGCAGGAGGCTAGCGCACAGCCCCCTCCAAGTCACACAGCGACAGCGTGTTCTGTCACAGATCTCCCTCCTTTGCAGGAGACTAACCTGGGAGACGACCCAAAACGGGTTGATTTCCGGTTAGTCAGCATTAAAGTCTTTCCTGTCTCACTGCTAAAGAAATGTCCATAAAGAGTCACAACTGAGTACAAGCCACTCACCGAGGCGACCCCAGCATCTTCTGTAGGAGGTTGCTGCTGCTGGAGAGAATGTGGGGTGACTGGTGTCTCATCAGGAGATGGCTGGGGATCTGCGACAACTGCCCAGCACTCAGAGGGCACACACTTGGAAACCATAGTCTCATCTACAATCCCACAGTAAATACCTCCCACATCCCAGGGGAGGGGGTCAGCAGCACAATGTGAGTGGAAAAAGGGGGCACACCCATCCTCATGCTGGGGCTCAATCTGTTGAGTGAGACCAGCTGTCTCCCTTCCTGGGATTATTACTTGTAGTTGGGGAGATGTACGAACAGCTCTCTCTCCCAGAGATGCCCTCTGTTGCGATGCCAGTTTTTCCGCTGGGTTGGGGAACCGCTCCCCCGTACATAAATTATAATCCGTAAATGCTGAAGTGCCTGCCGATACAAACGTTGAATCCGGACCAACTGCCCTACATCTTCCGGGCTCTGTGGAAAGGACCGCAGCCTCTTCCTCTGTAGGCCATGTAATGTCCGCTGTCCTCCGCTCTTCCACTAGGGAAATCTGCTGCTCTAGGGGCATAAACTCTGAGCCAAGTTGCTGACCGTAATCTAGCCATGCTTGGCAGCCCCTCTGTAGATGTTCCTCCTCGACAGAACTGTCGATAAGATCCTTGTTCTCTGTGTCCACCATCTGGGCGCAACTCTGTCCTTCTTCCTCCTCTCGACGCTCCAACACTGCCGCACTTGCTGGGCACAAACTACTGGTACTGGCGCTCTGCCCCCTGGCCTGCATGTCTGCTGGTCTATCTAGGTCGACCCAGCCAAAGGGAGCCAAGCCTAGCTGTTGATTGGACTCTAACAACTTCTTGTAGGCTATTTCCATCTCCCATTCCTGGACACCGATGAATTCCACATCCTCCTGGAACAAAACTTCGCCAGAGAGCTCCATCTCTCTCTCCCAGCACTCCAAGATATCCTCCAGATGCCACTCAGATTCACTCCCGAAATCTGGATCCTCCACTAGCTTCTCATGTAACAGCCAAAGGCCGCCGTAGCCATAGCCATCCATCGGGCTGTCATCCGCTAGCCAGGGGTACACTTTTGCCGCATACCACCGGAGGGCTCTGTATCTTTCCTCTAGTGCCATTTCCTTCAGAACCAGTCTGCGGAGCTCCTGAACATCCTCTTCTGGTGGTTGTTCTCCCAGGCCCACTGTAATAGAATCAGGCCAGAAATAATCCGCCATGATGGTTCATAACGGCCATCTTGGGAAAGACTTTGGTTCACGAAAATGTATATAGCGAATATTAGCTGAATTAGACGAGTTTGCATAGATTTCTGGAATTCCTCAAACTAACAGACAGAGCAATTAAATAAGCAAAGATCCGGGCTAACTCAAGCAGGAGTGTCAGAATTCTGATTTAGCTACATCAAGGTCAGAGAGCCAGAGCCGAGAACAAAAGCCCTCATTAGACCATCTGCACCCTTTTCAGTTTATACAGTAAACAAGTCCCGTGGAGGCGGACGGTGACAGGATCTGGCTCGATGTTAAATTATCCAATTGTCATAACTGTATATGAAAGATGCCAGTTTACTGCCAATATGTGGAATGTCTTTGTGCCATCCTCTTAATTCAAATACATTTGCCCTGGGGAGGGCAAATCGCCCATGGGTGGGTTGTTGGGATGCTCCTGTTTATGTATTCATGTATAAAACTTTGAACCCATGCTGATCGCGTCACTCAGTCTTTGCGATTCAATCCTGGCTGAGACTTGATGTCAAATAAAGTACGCCTTTCCTGCAATTGACTCGTGTCCGGATAGTCATTGACTGCACCGGACCGACCATTCTCCCGACCGAACTGAGTGGATTCCGGTAACACCACCATACGACTCTCCAATATTATCTCGTACCTCACGTAGCCCAAGGGGATCATTTTGCTATTGTACATTCGCTCGGCATGAAGAGCTTCCCACCACATCATCAGGCGGATCCTCGCGCACTCTTCCAGCAGGACCTGTTCCGTCATCGGTCCACTATGCTGGTTCTGCGATTCTCGTAACCTTCGTCTGAAGTCTGTCTCTGTGACTGTGGCCATCTTCTGTTTGCTTCTGCCACGCCGTCTGGATATCGAATCCCGGTGATGGCTTGGATGTCCTTAGACTGTAGGAAGCATCCCACCACTGCCACCACTGGAACAGATCTCTGTGCCCGAACAGAGGCACCTCTGTCAAGTGCCGCTTCCTCGCATGGACAGCCAGGTACTTTTCGTGACTCTCACACCTTTCTCTAGTACCTTAGCCGCAGCTTAAGGCCCAGTGAATGTAGAGAGCGTGGCTAGCACCCCCAGAAATAAGCAGTAGCTGTAGACCTGGAGCCTTTCCTTGGCACAGCGGGCAGAAGATTCCTGGTATCCCAAAACATGAGTTGTGACTTCAAGCTTGGTCAGAATAGGACTGACTATTTATTACACAGGCACAGCGATACACAGGCAAGAACAACCCCCTTCATGCTTACACCCAACTAGGGATGCACCGATACTAGTATCGGTATCAGTGCCGATATTGCCGTTTGCACGATACCGGAAGTCGGCGCTGGGCCGGCTTGCCTGTATCCGCGGGGCTGGGGATGCTGGCCGCGTGCATGAAAAGCACGCGGCCAGCGTTCCCCTCCGGCGCGCCATATACTCACCCACCCTGAAGGTCTGGTCGCTTGGCAGTGATGTGTTCACACGGCCACTGGGCGCTCCTGTGACGCTGCCTCTCGGTTGGAGGCACAGATGCGCCCGGCGGCCACGTGATCGCATCACTACCAAGCGACCGGACCTTTAGGATGGGTGAGTATACGGCGCGCCAGAGGGGAACGCTGGCCGCGTGCTTTTCATGCACGCGGCCAGCTTCCCCAGCGTTCGAGCAAATCCATGAGAGCTGGGGCAAATCCATGTGAGCTGGGGGCAAATCCATGAGAGCTGTGGGTATTCTGTATGTGTGTATATATATATATATATCTCGGGGGGGATATATACATGTGAGCTGGGTGTATTTTTATATGAGGTCTGTTCTTATTGAAAAGTGTTCACATGACATAAAATAAAAGTATCGGTACTTGGTATCGATACTAGTACTCTGTCTTAAAAAAGTGGTATCGGTGCATCCCTACACCCAACAGATAACATCACAGATACAGTCAACCACCAACACTATTTGCATACAATCAAGCAGATAACTGCACATGACCTTCAAACAATGCACAATGGGATTTCTTAGGAGGAGAAGGGGGGAGGGAGAAGGCAGGTGAAACAAAAGGAATTTCTTCTAGAGAGAACTTACACAATAGAGAGCGCAGGTACTAATACAGAGATCTACACTATACAGGGAAGGGTTAGAATTGAGGGAATGTACGCAAAATACACAACAAGAGACTACAATAAATACACAAGGGAATAACACACAGACATCAGAAATCTTTAGTTAACTGGTGGATATTTAAAACCGTGAAAACCAAATATATTTAAAACGTCCACCAGTTCCCCCAATAGTCTGTGTCACAGGCCATAGTCTCTGGGCAGGAGGCTTGTGCACAGCCCCCTCCAAGTTGCACAGCGACAGCGTGTTCTGTCACAACAAATATACAGATTAACCCAGAAAAAAATATGTAGGAAATATAGTCACTCTGTTACATGTTTACAGGTGCATTCTGTATATAGTCACTATGTTACATGTTTACAGGCGCATTCTGTATATAGTCACTGTGTTACATGTTTACAGCTGCATTCTGTATATAGTCACTGTTACATGTTTACAGACACATTCTGTATATAGTCACTGTTACATGTTTACAGGCGCATTCTGTATATAGTCACTGTGTTACATGTTTACAGGTGCATTCTGTATATAGTCACTGTGTTACATGTTTACAGATGCATTCTGTATTCAGGTATGTTAATAGGGAACTCTTAAGTGACTTTAGACTGGGGGAAGATTTGATGGCGTCTGGGAGGTTATTCCATATTTGCGGCTCTGTAGGAAAATGAGGGTGAAGCCACTTTCTTTTTGTATTGTGGTATTGTAAGTAAGGTGCTGGTCCTGGATCGGAGGTTATAGGATGAGGGAACTGCTGGGGGAAGCCGTCTATTCAGGTAGGGTGGCAGCTTCCCAGAAAAGCTCTTAAACACCAGGTTGGAAAGGTGAAGGGTGCGTCTAGATTCCAGTGATGGCCAGTTTAGTTCTATTAACATGTCACAATGGTGGGTCATGTAGTTACATTGTAGCACAAAGCGACAGAATGAGTTATACAATGTAGTAAGTTTATGAAGACGTGTTTGCGGGGCGGCTGCATTTGTTGTACAATCTGCTTTCTTACCGCGGGGCTCAGGCAGGATTTGTTTCTGTACAGGGCACCTAGTTTAGGGTAAAGTTTAGATGAGAGTTTTTATAGCGGTAATAATGCAATGAGGAACAGCAAAGGGTCTTTATTCAGGCAATATTTTGGTTGCAGCTGCAAAGGGAATTTTATTCCTGCGCCCGGTCATCTTATTTCTATTTTTAAGGAAATATTGGGTTGGCTGCCCGGGCAGTTGGAGCGCCCGCATGGTTTTCTTCCTCCCCGCTCTTGTCTTTTGAGGTTTATATGGATTTAATCTACGTATTTGTGGTTCTGCCCTGGGGAGGCGCCGGCTGGAGGGGCCACTCTGCATGTGAGAAGAGATGGCAGCCAGGCACAATCCAGTAGAGGGGGCAGTGCCACGGGGCACTTTTATTTGGAAATCCTGGGCATCATTTCAGCAGCTTTTCTGCAGCTCCTCTGGATTTACTGAGCAATTAGTGACTTCGGGACCCTCTGAGCCCCCAGTAACCAGTATGGTGTTTATTTGTGAGGCAGCTGGTAGCCCTTTCCCCTTTATTGTGACTCTGCGCGTGGGAACACACGGTTATTGGAGTCCGGTTGATACTTGGTCTGAGAGGTTTGGTGGGGTTTTTTTTATCATTTTTTTTTGTTAGATCTTTAAACCCTGGATTCGGCTCCGAAACCTCATCTCTTTTCTGCGGATAAGAGTTGCGTGGGTACCCGGCACCGCTCATTGGCTGTACCGCGTCGCGCCGGGCCCCGGCAGTGCCCTAATAAAGGGAATGAATATGGTAGAAGCTGAATTAGAGAAGAGATGCACTAATCAGGGGTCCCTGGAATGTGAGGTCACCACGGCGGAGCACGGGGGTAACCGCAGCCGCTGCGCCGGTGTAGGACGGCTGCTCCGCCGGGCAGGTTAATGTGATGATCGGCTTCTGACAGCGTGTCAATACAAAGCAATTTAGGAGCTCGTGAAAAATCGACCCGAGGTAACAGGCAATTTCTCCGCTCCGATGCCTCGATGAGAGCCGCCCAGGCCTGATGGAAGCCGGAGAGAGCGCGGTAAGCTCGCGCTGGAGAACGCCAACCCTCATTATATACCTTTTATTCTCCTTCCCTCGCACCGAAGCACCACAGCGGCGGAGATCACACCCCAAAAACTCTCCCCGGGCGCCGGATCTGTGAGGGTTAATGGCGTTCTAAAAAACCCTAACATAATATTCTGTGTGATCGCAGTGACTCGGCGTGCTCGGCGTCTGGATTCACTGCGTCCTCGTCAATCGCGTGCAGAACCTATGCAATATAAAGCGTTTATCGCTCGTATTAAAGCCAATTTATTGCGGCCATTAAAGCGATTGGATAAGTGATATTTAAACACCGTCGGCATAACGTGGGATTTATAGGTGGACGCGCAGGGCGCGGGAAGCCGAGATTAAATCCCCACGTGGCGCCGACTCGTTCTAAGCGTTTACCAGGAAGACGCATAAAGGACGTTTCCCTATTGGGGTTTATGGAGCGGGTCAGTACGGGGTGAAGCCTCGGGTGTATGATGGGGTGACGTGTCTGTTATTACATTCCTCCATATACCATGGCGTGTGACGAGTGTGGTTCTGGTGAGCAGGTCCATTGGCAGAAAATATCGAGGCACTTCAGGGACACGCGTTGCACCTCGTCACGTCACCCAGATAAAAACACACCATATGATAAAACGCACACACGTTTCTCCGTCCTGTTTTACCGAACGTTCTCATTATCCCAGAATCAGAGCATGTGACGACTCCGGCTCCACAAATAAAATGTTACAAAAGAGCAAACCCAAATGGACCGGAATTAACAGAGCGAGGCGCTGCTTCCTCTAGCCCAGCGATCTCCAACCTGAATTGTCCTGTCTTGCACCAATGCCAGCTCTGCAGGAAACCAACGTCTGAGCCCGGACTCTGGTCTGAATCTGAACCGTAACCTTTGTAAGTCAAACTTCACGGCTGATCTCTAGCAACTGCAGAGTGGGAAGGCACCTGGAAAGACCAGAACACGTGCACGCATGTCAGTCATTCGGGTCATATGCGTCATATGCGGGTCTGATAACTTTATATAAATATATACGGGGCCTCAGAGGGGTCTGATAACTTTATATAAATATATACGGGGCCTTAGAGGGGGGCTGATAACTTTATATAAATATATACGGCGCCTTAGAGGGGGGCTGATAACTTTATATAAATATATACGGCGCCTCAGAGGGGTCTGATAACTTTATATAAATATATACGGGGCCTCAGAGGGGTCTGATAACTTTATATAAATATATACGGGGTCTCAGAGGGGTCTGATAACTTTATATAAATATATACGGGGTCTCAGAGGGGTCTGATAACTTTATATAAATATATACGGGGTCTCAGAGGGGTCTGATAACTTTATATAAATATATACGGCGCCTCAGAGGGGTCTGATAACTTTATATAAATATACATGGGGCCTTAGAGGGATCTGATAACTTTATATAAATATATACGGGGTCTCAGAGGGATCTGATAACTTTATATAAATATCAGACCCCTCTGAGGCCTCGTATATATTTATATAAAGTTATCAGACCCCTCTGAGACCCCATATATTTATATAAAGTTATCAGATCCCTCTGAGGCCTCGTATATAACTTTATATAAATATATACGGGGCCTCAGACGGATCTGTTAACTTTATATAAATATATACGAGGCCTCAGAGGGGTCTGATAACCTTTATATAAATATATACGGGGCCTCAGAGGGGTCTGATAACCTTTATATAAATATATACGAGGCCTCAGAGGGGTCTGATAACCTTTATATAAATATATACGGGGCCTCAGACGGATCTGTTAACTTTATATAAATATATACGGGGTCTCAGAGGGGTCTGAACTTTATATAAATATAGACGGGGCCTCAGAGGGGTCTGATAACCTTTATATAAATATATACGGGGCCTCAGACGGATCTGTTAACTTTATATAAATATATACGAGGCCTCAGAGGGATCTGATAACTTTATATAAATATATACGAGGCCTCAGAGGGGTCTGATATTTATATAAAGTTACCAGATCCCCTCTGAGGCCTCGTATATAACTTTATATAAATATATATACGGGCACTCAGAGGGGTCTGATAACGTTATATAAATATATACGGGGTCTCAGAGGGGTCTGATAACTTTATATAAATACTAGCTTTTGCTCGCGTGGATTTTAGGATTTGTTAAAATTGTTTTTTAAAATAAACTTGAGGTTTTTTGGTATAACCCCCCCCCCCTTTCCACCCCACTTGGTATTTTTGGAAAATTGTAAAACACGTGTTTTTTTTTATTTATCAAGAAGAATTGTGCCAAATTTCACACCTGTAACATCTTCGGTTTTTGAAATATAGATATACTGATAAAAGTATTCAATACCCCTTCCCCCCCCCCCAAGGAATTTTCAGAACATGGTAAAATACGTGTTTTATTTTTCAAGACGAATCTAAATACCGATTTTCAGGCCTGTAACAGCTTCTGTTTTGGAGACACAGGTATCCTGTTTAAAATATTTAAAATATTCAACCCCCTTTTTTCGCCCCCCCACTTGGATTTTTGAAAAAACGGTAAAATACGTGTTTTTTTATTTTTCAATACGAATCTAAATACCGATTTTCACATCTGTAGCATCTTCTGATTTTGAGCTATAGGTATCCTGTTTAAAATATTTAACCCCCTTTTTCACCCCCTTAGGGGTGGAGTTTCCAAAAATCCTTCCTTAGTGGGTGCCTACATCATAAAAACAGTGCACCTTCAAAATTTCACGTTCCTAGGTTAAACGGTTTCAGCTGAGCATTGATGAGTCAGTCAGGACTTTCACGTTTATATATATATATCTCCTCAGAGGGATCTAATAACTTTATATACAGTGGCAAGAAAAAGTATGTGAACCCTTTGGGATTACGTGGAGTTTTGCATGAATTGGTCATAAAATGTCTCTGATCTTCATCTAAGTCACAACAATTTGAAAAACACAGTCTGCTTAAAATAATACAACACAAACATTATATGTTTTCATGTGTTTATTGAACAGAACATGTAAACATTCACCGTGCAGGGTGGAAAAAGTATGTGAACCCCTAGCCTAATGCCTTCTCCAAGAGCTAATTGGAGCCAGGAGTGAGCCAACCTTGAGTCCAATCAGTGTGATATTATTGGATGTGTTGCTGAAAGCTGTCCTGCCCTTTAAAAACACACACCAGCTTTGGGTTTACTGGTTTCAAGAAGCACTGCCTGATGTGAACCATGCCTCGCAGAAAAGAGCTCTCAGAAGACCTACGATCAAGAATTGTTGACTTGCATGAAGCTGGAAAGGGTTACAAAAGTATCTCCAAAAGCCTTGATGTTCATGTGTCCACGGTAAGACAGACTGTCTACAAATGGAGAAAGTTCAGCACTGTTGCTACTCTCCCTAGGCGTGGTCGTCCTGTAAAGATGACTGCAAGAGCACAGCGCAGAATGCTTAATGAGGTAAAGAAGAATCCTAGAGTGTCAGCTAAAGACTTACAGAAATCTCTGGCACATGCTAACATTTTTGTTGACACATCTACAATAAGGAAAACATTAAACAAGAATGGAGTACATGGGAGGACACCACGGAGGAAGCCATTGCTGTCCAAAAAGAATATTGCAGCACGTTTGAAGTTTGCAAAAGAGCACCTGGATGTTCCACAGCACTACTGGCAAAATATTCTGTGGACAGATGAAACCAAAATTGAGTTGTTTGCAAAATACACACAACACTATCAGGGTTATCCAAAGAGATCCGAATTGCTTGAGAAAGGTAACGGAGCAGTGAAAATCAGCGTTCGGTTGCCTTTCCTGGCCATTCAGCTATCCAGAGAGCAGGCAATTCGCCAAATCCTGGCGAATTGCCTGAACATACGGTGCCTGTTCGGTGCCTGTTCGAGGGCAGTGAAATCCCCATAAAAAAGCACTGCTTCGGCTATTCAGAGAACACAAACCAGCAGTGAAAGGTTCCCCTAATGCCCTGCCATTCGGTGGTTTAATTCGGCAGGTTTATTCAGGAGAATCCCATAGGCTTCAATGTTAAAAATATTCCCGTTTTAATTCAATATCTAATAAACAGTTTATTATAAAATTCTGCAGTAAAGAGTCTCTTTATTTATAGATTTTTTAGGATACTTTAAGCATTTTTCTTATTTTTTTTTTTTTTAAAGTCCGTTTTTAAAAATTTTTTTTTAACTTTACTTATTTTTTCTGTAACAGCCCTTTTTATTATCATTCCCTGGACCTCATATGTAAATTTCAGACATTTTTGCTCAGTAGTTTCTTTGCAAACAATCATTTTCACAGATTCACACAAACTATTTTGCTAATTTTATTCACCTCCCTCGTCTGCGTCTCAGCTGCTTCGGCTGTGTTCGGCTCCTGCTTGGGCTTGGTTTTCGCAGGTTAATCCAGATGTTTTTGAGGCTTTTCGGCGTGCATTTGGTGGGTTTTGCGGTTAGTTTTCGTCGGGTTTGCGGCAGCTTTTCCCTGCAATTCGGGGACCCTGTGGTGTTTGCTGAATACATCGCAGGGTCACCGAAATGGGATCGGCAAAAGGAACCGAATTGAAGAGAACGAAAAGTCACCGAACGTGCAGTGACTTTTGAATCTCTTTGAATAACCCTGTATGTGTGGAGAAAAAAAGGCACAGCACACCAACATCAAAACCTCATCCCCACTGTAAAACATGGCGGAGGGAGCATCATGGTTTGGGGCTGCTTTGCTGCCTCAGGGCCTGGACGGATTGTTGTCATTGATGGAAAATGAATTCCAGAGTTTATCAAGACATTTTGCAGGAAAACGTAAGACCATCTGTCCGCCAACTGAAGCTCCGCAGAGGATGGGTGATGCAACAGGACAATGACCCAAAGCATGCAAGTAATTCAACAAAAGAATGGCTTCAACAAAACAAAATACGCCTTCTGGAGTGGCCCAGTCAGAGTCCTGACCTCAACCCGATTGAAATGCTGTGGCATGACCTTAAGAGAGCGATTCACACCAGACATCCCAAGAATATTGCTACACTGAAACAGTTTTGTGAAGAGGAGTGGATCCAAAATTACTCCAGATCGTTGTGCAGGTCTGATCTGCAACTACAGGAAACGTTTGGTTGAGGTTATTGCTGCCAAAGGAGGGTCAACCAGTTATTAAGTCCAAAGGTTCACATACTTTTTCCACCCTGCACTGTGAATGTTTACATGTTCTGTTCAATAAACACATGAAAACATATAATGTTTGTGTTGTATTATTTTAAGCAGACTGTGTTTTTCAGATTGTTGTGACTTAGATGAAGATCAGAGCACATTTTATCACCAATTCATGCAAAACTCCACGTAATCCCAAAGGGTTCACATACTTTTTCTTGCCACTGTAAATATATACGGGGCCATTATAAACCATTGTCTGATAACCTATTCATTAACAGGTCTATACATAGGACAAGGGGTCATCCATTTAGACTGGAAGAAAGAAAATTTAGCTTAAAGCATAGGAAGGGTTATTTTACGGTGAGAACAATAAAGCTGTGGAATTCTCTGCCTGTTGAGGTGGTTGGGTCAGAGTCTGTACAGACCTTTTAAAAAACGACTGGATGACTTCCTGCAGACACAGAATATTAAGGGTTAGGTCTGGGATTTCAAAGGCTGGTCCCACAAGATGTTGCTACACTACAACTCCCATGACTCTCCAGCCATCTATTGCATTCAGAGAATTCTGGGAGTTGTATGCCATCGACATCTGGGGGGCCGCAGTGTGAGATTCCTTGTTTAGTGGCAGGATACAAAGTGTCAGCTCTTGCTCCCCAGTAGCATGACATATAAAGTCTGTATGCAGAATCGGAGCGGGGGAATCTCTGGTTACCGTGGCAGACTGTTTCCTGTATACTCCAACGCGGAGCCTGCCCGTCATGCAAAGGTTTTTCAGTAAAATCCCTGTTTCCATGCATGTTGGTGTGTTTGTGGTGTTTGCGCTGCAGGCTCCGCGCTGCATTCATTGCGTCCTGTCCGCATCGCTCCTCTCCCCGTAAATCCTAAAACGCCCAATAACTGCGGCATAATGTGGTGCATAAAATAAAACCTGTGCGTAAAATCCCTCGTAAAATCATTTCCATCACACGTTCCCGGCCTTTTACAGCCCAATTATTTTCATTGTGCCAGACGAGGACACGGGGTAGGTTTATATAATCGCGGCGCTCCTGATGTCTGATTAGATATGTAATTATGCAGCGCGTTTTCCATCATTAACGGGGAATTAATGCGTTCCGTGCGGCGGTGCCGGCGTATTAACAAAAATCATATTTAAATAACATTCTGACTCCTCGTCGTGTGACAATGGCCGAATCTCACACCCGCAAGGTGCCGCCACCGCGCCGGCTGACGCCGTGACAAAATGCGCTGTATTCTCTCATTCCCACTCACAGAATGTGTGATCTATAACTGCGTGAGTGATCTATAACGCGCGCGCATGTGTGGGATCTATAACCGCGTGAGTGATCTATAACCGCGCGCGCATGTGTGTGATCTATAACTGCGTGAGTGATCTATAACCGCACGCGCAAGATTGTGTAAAATGATTCTTGTTAAACCTGCAGTTGACGCCTGTGACGTCCTCTGGTTGTGTCTCTGGTTGTGTCCGTGTGTCTTGCCGATCGAGGTGTGCACGACTGGAAAATTTGGTTCGTTACATTTTCGTTATTTTGTTTCGTAATTTTGTTTTGTTTCGTTTGATGTATCTGATCACTAAAAACCCATTGTAAGTTAAGATCGATTCGATAGTTGATATTGAGTCAAATTATAGATCACTAAAACCTGTCTCTGTCTATCTTTCAGTCGTCTCTTTCACGGTGTGCATGTCTGTCTGTGTTTCTCGGTGTCTGTGTGTCTGTCTCTGTGTTTCTGTGCGTGTCTGTTTCTGTGCGTGTCTGTCTCTGTGCGTGTTTGTCTCTGTGTGCGTGTGCGTGTCTGTCTCTGTGCGTGTCTGTCTCTGTGCGTGTCTGTCTCTGTGCGTGTCTGTCTCTGCGCGTGTCTGTCTCTGCGCGTGTCTGTCTCTGCGCGTGTCTGTCTCTGCGCGTGTCTGTCTCTGCGCGTGTCTGTCTCTGCGCGTGTCTGTCTCTGCGCGTGTCTGTCTCTGCGCGTGTCTGTCTCTGCGCGTGTCTGTCTCTGCGCGTGTCTGTCTCTGCACGTGTCTGTCTCTGTGTGCGCGTGTCTGTCTCTGCGTGTCTGTGCCTCTGTCTCTGTGCGTGTCTCTGCGTGTCTGTGTTCGTGTCTGTCTCTGTGTGCGTGTCTCTGTCTCTCTCTGCGTGTCTGTCTCTGTCTCTGTGCGTGTCTGTCTCTGTGTGCGTGTCTGTCTCTGTCTCTGTGTACGTGTCTGTCTCTCTGTGCATGTCCCTGTGTGCGTGTCTCTGTCTCTGTGTGTGCGTGTCTCTGTGTGTCTGTCTCTGTGCGTGTCTCGTGTGCGTGTCTCGTGTGCGTGTCTCGTGTGCGTGTCTCGTGTGCGTGTCTGTCTCTGCGTGTTTTTCTTTGTCTCTCTGTGTGTCTGCATGTTTGTCTTTGCGTCTCTGTGTGCATGTCTGTCTGTGTCTCTGCATGTCTGTCTGCGTCTCTTTGTGCATGTCTGCGTCTCTCTCTGTGCATGTCTGTCTCTCTGTGTGCATGTCTGTCTGCGTCTCTGTGTGCATGTCTGTCTGCGTCTCTGTGTGCATGTCTGTCTGCGTCTCTGTGTGCATGTCTGCGTCTCTGTGTGCATGTCTGTCTGCGTCTCTGTGCATGTCTGTCTGCGTCTCTGTGTCTATGTCTGCGTCTCTCTCTGTCTCTGTGTCTATGTCTGTCTGTGTCTCTGTGCATGTCTGCGTCTCTGTGTCTGTCTGTCTGCGTCTCTCTCTGCGTCTCTGCGTCTATGTCTGTCTCTGTGCATGTCTGCGTCTCTCTGTGTCTATGTCTGCGTCTCTCTCTGTGTCTATGTCTGCGTCTCTCTGTCTCTCTCTGTCTCTGCGTCTATGTCTGTCTCTGTGCATGTCTGCGTCTCTGTCTGTGTCCATGTCTGCGTCTCTCTCTGTGTCTATGTCTGCGTCTCTCTGTCTCTCTCTGTCTCTGCGTCTATGTCTGTCTCTGTGCATGTCTGCGTCTCTCTCTGTGTCTATGTCTGTGTCTCTGTGCATGTCTGTCTGCGTCTGTGTCTATGTCTGCGTCTCTCTCTGTGTCTATGTCTGTGTCTCTCTCTGTGTCTATGTCTGCGTCTCTCTGTGTCTATGTCTGCGTCTCTGTCTCTCTCTGTCTCTGCGTCTATGTCTGTCTCTGTGCATGTCTGCGTCTCTGTCTATGTCTGTGTCTCTGTGCATGTCTGTCTGCGTCTCTGTCTATGTCTGCGTCTCTCTCTGTGTCTATGTCTGCGTCTCTCTCTGTGTCTATGTCTGCGTCTCTCTGTGTCTATGTCTGCGTCTCTGTGTCTATGTCTGCGTCTCTGTGTCTATGTCTGCGTCTCTGTGTCTATGTCTGCGTCTCTCTGTGTCTATGTCTGCGTCTCTGTGTCTATGTCTGCGTCTCTGTGTCTATGTCTGCGTCTCTCTCTCTCTCTGTGTCTATGTCTGCGTCTCTCTGTGTCTATGTCTGCGTCTCTCTGTCTCTCTCTCTCTCTGTGTCTATGTCTGTGTGTCTGTCACCTGTTTGTGGCTGTGCTTTTATCTCTGTCTCCTCACATCCTGCCCGGTAACAGACGCCTGTGGTTTTCCATTCTAATATCTTCTCGCATTTTTCTGATTCTTTCCATGATGTGTTTTGGTTCCTCGGCCTGAGATCCTGTAAATAAATCTATGATATAACACGTGCAATTCTCCTGCCTTTTAAAGCCCCCCCCCAAATTCCTTTTAATTTTCGGCTGTTGAGGGGGGGCGGAGCCTCTGTGTTCCTTTTAATAATTAGGGCGAGTTAACGTCCCTCATCGCCCCCCTCCCCCTCCCCGAGAAAAAGCATAAAAATGATGGGTTTCTATATTTTTCCATCTCGCCGGCAGATAACAGCGACGCTGCAGCCATCGACATCAATTCCCGGCCTCTCCGGGGAGTTTAAATGTTTAAATGAGATTGAACTTGAGGCAGGAGCGTTCGCCAACCTCTTGGTATGGAGGGCGAATATCCACTTCACAACAACCCGTAATACGTCTCCAGCTCATCACGCCGAAAGCGGAATGAATCGCGTCGCCACAGAAACCTCCGCCGACTCTTGTTAACAAGATAGGTGAAGCCGAAAGGCATCCTTAACGCCTTCCCTGCCGGCACAGCCGAGCACGTCTCCTCCATTCGGCTTCTCCAGGCATCGCTTGTCCATTAAGACCCTGGAACCACTGGGTCTGATCCCCATGGAATTAGAGCAGCAGAATACGGGGCGCGGGGGCTGGTGATCAATGTCCGCCGGCAGGACTCATAGTAACGGTGTCTCAAGCACAGGCGCCATCGTGTTTAAACCTGAGCGTGGACTCGCCGTTGGGCCGGACACTCCTGCCGCTGCCTGATTTCGGCGTCTCATAAACTCTGGTTTTGTCCCAAGAACAACAAAGTGTCTGGAGTGAAAACGAAAAGCGGTTAAAGGCGTCTCATGGATGAGCAGGCCTAAACCTGGAGCATTCGACAGGGACGTTACGTTGGTTTCCATGGCGACTTCTCCACGTTCAAGTCTTGGATCTCCATCTTTGAGTACAAAGTTACACAAAATCCCACGGGGTGTATGGGGGGGGGGGTACTCTGCCATGGGGGGCTCTGAAAGACTGAGTGGGTGATCATAGCTGGACATGAAGATGCTTCGTAGATGTCGTTATAAAATACAATGGTTGTAAGGCTAGGGTCAGAATGAGGCAGTGCGAACGCGCGTGCAGCCGCACATAATCACGGCCGTGCTAGCAGCAGATGCCGAGCAATGACGGCCAATATACGAAGTACGGTCGCACAAAAGTGCGGCCGCGCAACGCAAGCAGCAAACAAACGCATTTTTTCGAGAACGTGAAACCACTAGTACTGACATACAGAGTGCGCTGCGTCCGCTAGCGGCGTGTGTGCGTGAATTGGAGATGTCAGACGCTGCTAATGTCCGGCCAACATAACGTCCAGACACAAAAAGTGTTTTATTGATGATCCGTACAAAATCACGGATGAAACTGCGCATCGTATGACCGCTATCGCGTATTCCGTGAAAAAATACGTCCATTCGTTCGAACGCACTTTTTCACGGACAACGTGAAAAATGCGTTAGTCTGACCCTAGCCTAAGACGTTTTTTGGGTCAGACACAGCCGGTCCTTCCCGGAAACGCTGCCGCCGGTAAAGCCGTTTCACTGTTACCCGATCGTTTGCAGTAACAAAGTATCTTCGTGTTTTCTGCTCGGAATTCACAGGATCTGCTGACTTTGTGTAGGTCTTAAATAATCGCAGGAGAAGACACCATGTACTGGACACGTGACTGACGTTTAGGGGAAGATACACGCCGCCGGCGCGCGCGGCCCTCACGTTAACGAGCGCACAGGCCGGTCATCACAAACTGTCAATTTCTGCCTCTTTTTCCTAAATCGAACAAAGAAATGGATGGATCCTAAAAAGTGGATGCGTAGGTCCAGTTCCTCCAGACGGCTCGGTGCCCCCCTCCCCCGCATGCGCCTCTGGAGGTGTAAATATATAAATAATGTTATATCACATTTATTCACACTTTGTGCTTCTGTTCTTTAGTTTTTTTCCCGTCCAAACGCCCCTCGTTCCTCTTCTGATGTGTTTCTCAGGAGGTCCTTGTTGCCGTCTGTGTCAGGTCCATGGACCTGTGTGATGTTTCTTACCTGTTCCTCGCAGGTCCAGGTCCTGACGGTCCTTTGTTCTTCGTTCCATTACCTCACCCGAGCTAAAAATGAAAAGCTGCCGCCGCCGTCGCTGCCGCCGCGCCGCCGCTCTTTAATCCTGCGCGGCTTATTAAAAGAGAATTAGATAAACCGGCGAGCGTCGCGGAGACAGCGCGGAGAGCGAAGAAACACAACAGCCAAACGCTCTCCACGAGAAATCATTTCCATTTATTCTCCAAGTCCCAGAAGGCGCAAAGAGCGCGGATACAGACAAAAGGTAATTACTGGAGCTCAGGAGGGGACGACGCCACTCGCTCCTCGGCAGGTGATGGAAGGAACCGACTCGCTGTCATTAAGGTGCATCTCGGAGAAATCTCCGGATATCTCCAGTTTATCGAAAGCACCTCCACACGAAGACCTCATCATGACCAAAGGAGCCTCAGAGAATGTGGACCACTGGGGCACATCGAGGTGGTACTGTCACCTGACCCAAGAAATCCAGAGGTGGATTAGATGCCCAGTATGTGTGGTCAAACGATTGATGGCAGCAAACCTCTCGAGTGCCCTGGATTAGCAGGAAAATCCCTAGTGTGGTCACAAACTCATCTGCCCTTCTCCCAGTGTCTTTTTAGGGGTTCCTCCATATATTCAGGGTGTGCGGGTGTCTTTTTAGGGGCTCCTCCATATATTCAGGGTGTGTGGGTGTGTTTTTAGGGTCTCCTCCATATATTCAGGGTGTGTGGGTGTGTTTTTAGGGGTTCTTCCATATATTCAGGGTGTGTGGGTGTGTTTTTAGGGGCTCCTCCATATATTCAGGGTGTGCGGTGTGTTTTTAGGGGCTCCTCCATATATTCAGGGTGTGCTTTTAGGGGCTCCTCCATATATTCAGGGTGTGCGGGTGTTTTTAGTGGTTCCTCCATATATTCAGGGTGTGGGGTGTGTTTTTAGGGGCTCCTCCATATATTCAGGGTGTGCGGGTGTGTTTTTAGGTCCTCTATATATTCAGGGTGTGCAGGTGTGTTTTTAGGGGCTCCTCCATATATTCAGGGTGTGCGGGTGTGTTTTTAGGGGCTCCTCTATATTCAGGGTGTGCGGGTGTTTTTAGGGGTTCCTCCATATATTCAGGGTGTGCGGGTGTGTTTTAGGGGCTCCTCCATATATTCAGGGTGTGGGGTGTGTTTTTAGGGGCTCCTCCATATATTCAGGGTGTGTGGGTGTGTTTTGGGGTTCCTCCATATTCAGGGTGTGCGGTGTCTTTTTAGGGGTCCTCCATATTTCAGGGTGTTTTTAGGGGTTCCTCCATATATTCAGGGTTGCGGGTGTCTTTTTAGGGGTTCCTCCATATATTCAGTCAGGGTGTGCGGGTGTGTTTTTAGGGGTTCCTCCATATATTCAGGGTATGTGGGTGTGTTTTTAGGGTTCCTCCATATATTCAGGGTGTGCGGGTGTGTTTTTAGGGGCTCCTCCATATATTCAGGGTGTGTTTTTAGGGGTTCTCCATATATTCAGGGTGTGTGGGTGTATTTTTAGGGGTTCCTCCATAGATTCAGGGTGTGCGGGTGTTTTAGGGGCTCATCCATATATTCAGGGTGTTTTTAGGGGTTCCTCCATATATTCAGGGTGTGCGGGTGTTTTTAGGGGCTCCTCCATATATTCAGGGTGTGCGGGTGTGTTTTTTAGGGGTTCCTCCATATATTCAGGGTATGTGGGTGTGTTTTTTAGGGGTTCCTCCATATATTCAGGGGTGCGGGTGTTTTTAGGGGCTCGTCCATATATTCAGGGTGTTTTTAGGGGTTCCTCCATAATATTCAGGGTGTGGGGTGTGTTTTTAGGGGCTCCTCCATATATTCAGGGTGTGCTTTTAGGGGCTCCTCCATATATTCAGGGTGTGCGGGTGTTTTTAGGGGTTCCTCCATATATTCAGGGTGTGCAGGTGTGTTTTTAGGGGCTCCTCCATATATTCAGGGTGTGCGGGTGTTTTTAGGGGTTCCTCCATATATTCAGGGTGTGCAGGTGTGTTTTTTAGGGGCTCCTCATATATTCAGGGTGTGCGGGTGTGTTTTAGGGGCTCCTCTATATATTCAGGGTGTGCGGGTGTGTTTTAGGGGTTCCTCCATATATTCAGGGTGTGTGGGTGTGTTTTTAGGGGTTCCTCCATATATTCAGGGTGTGCAGGTGTGTTTTTAGGGGCTCCTCCATATATTCAGGGTGTGCGGGTGTGTTTTTAGGGGCTCCTCTATATTCAGGGTGTGCGGGTGTTTTTAGGGGTTCCTCCATATATTCAGGGTGTTTTTAGGGGTTCCTCCATATTTCAGGGTGTGCGGTGTGTGTTTTAGGGGCTCCTCCATATATTCAGGTGTGGGGTGTGTTTTTTAGGGCCTCCTCCATATATTCAGGGTGTGCGGGTGTCTTTTTAGGGGTTCTCCATATATTCAGGGTGTTTTTAGGGGTTCCTCCATATATTCAGGGTGTGCGGGTGTCTTTTTAGGGGTTCCTCCATATATTCAGGGTGTGCGGGTGTGTTTTTTTGGGGTTCCTCCATATATTCAGGGTGTGCGGGGGTGTGTTTTAGGGGCTCCTCCATATATTCAGGGTGTGGGGTGTGTTTTTAGGGGCTCCTCCATATATTCAGGGTGTGCGGGTGTCTTTTTAGGGGTTCCTCCATATATTCAGGGTGTTTTTAGGGGTTCCTCCATATATTCTCAGGTGTGGGGTGTGTGTTTTAGGGGTTCCTCCATATATTCAGGGTGTGTGGGTGTATTTTTAGGGGTTCCTCCATAGATTCAGGGTGTGCGGGTGTTTTAGGGGCTCATCCATATATTCAGGGTGTTTTTAGGGGTTCCTCCATATATTCAGGTGTGTGCGTGTTTTTTAGGGGCTCCTCCATATATTCAGGGTGTGCGGGTGTGTTTTTAGGGGTTCCTCCATATATTCAGGGTATGTGGGTGTGTTTTTAGGGTTCCTCCATATATTCAGGGTGTGCGGGTGTTTTAGGGGCTCGTCCATATATTCAGGGTGTTTTTTAAGGGGTTCCTCCATATATTCAGGGTGTGTGGGTGTAATTTTTAGGGGTTCCTCCATATATTCAGGGTGTGCGGGTTGTTTAGGGCTCGTCCATATATTCAGGTGTTTTTAGGGGTTCCTCCATATATTCAGGTGTGCGGGTGTTTTTGGGGCTCCTCCATATATTCAGGGTGTGTGCGGGTGTTTTTAGGGGCTCCTCCATATATTCAGGGTGTGGGGTGTGTTTTTAGGGGCTCCTCCATATATTCAGGGTGTGTTTTTAGGGTTCCTCCATATATTCAGGGTGTGTGGGTGTATTTTTAGGTTCTCCATATATTCAGGGTGTGCGGGTGTTTTAGGGGCTCGTCCATAATATTCAGGGTGTTTTTAGGGGTTCCTCATATATTCAGGGTGTGCGGGTGTTTTTAGGGGCTCCTCCATATATTCAGGTGTGCGGGTGTTTTTAGGGGCTCCTCCATATATTAAGGGTGTGCGGGTGTATTTTTAGGGGTTCCTCCATATATTCAGGGTGTGGGTGTCTTTAGGGGCTCCTCCATATATTCAGGGTGTGTGGGTGTCTTTTTAGGGGCTCCTCCATATATTCAGGGTGTGCGGGTGTCTTTTTAGGGGCTCCTCCATATATTAAGGGTGTGCGGGTGTGTTTTTAGGGGTTCCTCCATATATTCAGGGTGTTTTAGGGGCTCCTCCATATATTCAGGGTGTGTGGGTGTTTTTAGGGGTTCCTCCATATATTCAGGGTGTTTTTAGGGGTTCCTCCATATATTCAGGGTGTTTTTAGGGGTTCCTCCATATATTCAGGGTGTTTTTAGGGGTTCCTCCATATATTCAGGGTGTGCGGGTGTTTTTAGGGGTTCCTCCATATATTCAGGGTGTTTTTAGGGGTTCCTCATATATTCAGGGTGTCGGCGGGTGTTTTTAGGGGCTCCTCCATATATTCAGGGTGTGCGGGTGTTTTTAGGGGTTCCTCCATATATTCAGGGTGTGCGGGTGTTTTTAGGGGCTCCTCCATATCAGTCATAAAAATATATTTTTGTAACTTCCTGCAATTTCTCCATCGTTGGTCGTCATTTTCGGCATCGCCCCCCCCCCCCCCAGCCTCGTTCACCTGATGTTTACAGTTTAAGGTTGGTCTTGGGGTGGGTTTTATGGAATCTCCATCGTGATGAATCTTCAGGAAGCGAGCGGCGCAGGACCTCCCCCTGAAAAATACTGCCCCCCCTTGTGATCCCGCTGGACGTGTTGGGAATCATCGCGATTCTTGGGGAATGTGGCATCCCTCTTCCTGTCATTAATGGGGAAATGGGGGGGTTGGTCAGAAAAAGCAATATGGCCGCCTGCAGGCCAAGGCAAACGCGTCTACCCATCTCTTTTTATACCAAGATAAATGATTCCCGGTTGCCAGACTCGCTGCATCATACCTGCCCTTTCCTCCTACAGCGAATCCCCTGACGCGTAGAACATAAAGCTCTCACCTTAAAGCGTTGACGCTGCTGCGGCCGGCGCGCACATAATTTGGCAGTTAGTTATTGGTCCGGAACGTGGCAAGGTTAACGCCGCGGTGACCCCCTCCACCACGCGCCTCTCCCGTCTCCGCGAAGACAGGTTCAGTTCCTCCTTCTCCCTGAAAGGCTCCAGCGGTTTAAGGAGGCATCGATGCGGAAAGGCAGAAAGAGACGGCGGCGATCCAAGAGGTTCACAGAAAATGGCAGCTCCGAGACCTCTGTGTCAGGACGGCGAAAAATCCAATCTTTTGCGCTGCGGCGTCTGGTGATGGGAAGCAGGAATTTACAGCGTTTCATGTTCTGTTTTAACTTCTGGACCATCACATCAACTAATTTCAATTCTATGATTTTGGGTCAAAGTTGTTGGACATCGAATCAGTTTGTATCTTTTCATATGGGGCGCGTCTAACCGGGAAGATTCCCAACAAACGGAGCTCATCCCAAAAAACTCCGATTAAAGGTGGACTTGCTTAGTAATGGCCGGATTAAGGACCTGGAGGGTTTACAGGTGGACTTTTCCCTAATCCAATCCTTTTACCCTGACCTTCCAACAAAATGGTCAAACCAAGTTCCTGGAGGAGTTCATATGGACTATTCTCTATTAAAAGTCTTCTTACCACCCTGACCTTCTAATGAAATGGTTAAACCAAGGACCTGTAGGGCATATATGTGGATTACTCCCTATACCATCCTCATGCCACTCTGACCTTCCAACAGAATGGCCTGACTAAGGACCTGGGGGGTGAACATATGAACTGTTCCCTATTCCAATCATCTTAGTGTAGTGATGTTCCAAAGAATGGTCAGACGAAGGACCTGAAGGGCATACATGTGAAATATTCTCTATACTGATCATCTTGCCACCCTGACCTTCCTACAGAATGGCCAGACTAAGGACCTGGTGGGTATATATATATATGTAGGCCATTCCCTATACCAGTCCTCTTGCGTCATTATCTTCAAACAGAATGGAATAGCCAAGAAATTGGAGAGTGTTCTTGGTGACTCCAACAATGTGGCCAGATGAAGGACCTGGAGGGCATACTGGTGTACTGTTCCCTCTACTGGTCCTCTTACGTCCTGACCTATAGAATGCCATATGAATGACCTACCTGGAGATCATTCTCGATAACTGTCCTCTTACCCCCCATGATGTCCCAACAGATGGAGCCAGTGTTTAAGCCGTCAGAAGAATCTCGATATTCTGTGAGGTGATGAAGAGGCAGAGTTCTACATTGGTGGATCTGTAGTTCTTCTTGGCAGAAATGATACAACCCTCTTCCTTGCACTGCTGTTAAAGGTCTCCAGACAGTTTTTGTCCATCACCTGCTTCTATTCTCCATGGATAATATTCACCAAACTCATGGTCTGCTCTAAGTGATGGTCATTCGACATGAGGAGCTTGTAACATGACCTGGTGATAAACCTGTGCTCAGAGACATCTTTTACATCGGGAGGATTTTGTCCCTTGGAAGAGTGGAGTTTGATTTCCATATTAAATGAAGATAACCGGTCAGTTCCAGGCGGTATTCAGGATACCGGGACACATTCGACCCAAATTACATGTTCAATCCATATGGTTCTTGGGGAATTTCAGTCCAATATAGTGATTTTTTTTTTTTTTTTGCTTTGGTAATTTTACCAGAAATGATAATTTTCCCCTCGGCCCCCAGGCCGGTGAGTCACGTGACTCCTCATATTGTGATGGCTGTAACCTCCGAAACCCAGTCTTACCGGTCTGCTGGTCTAGAACCCAATCCTGCATCCTGTCCAGACCCGTTTCAAGGTTTAGTGATGGAATAAGTGGATAAATTCCTCTGCCGTGACAAGGTTTTGCTCGTGGCCGTCTCTGCCATCTGACTTCATGTAAGAGATGGACATGGAACGCATGACTTCAGACAAATGATGTGTACCGTGGGGGTGTACGTGTAGCTCCGTGTCACTGGGAATCAGTACATGACACGTCGCCGTTTCCTGACGGGACCCTCCGGTTCTTCTTTCGGTTCCTGGCTGAGTGATGATAAATCCATTGTCTGGAAAGATGGATGGGACGAGCCAACGCGACATCAGCCGCCCCGGGGTGCGTAGCCAAGTGGGGGCATCGGGATACAGCGGCGGCGCAAAGGAGACACTATCAGGGTTATTCAAACAGATCTGAATTGCTGGCGAAAGGTAACAGAGCAGTGAAATTCAGGGTACGGTTACCTTTCTTGGTCATTCGGCTATTCAGAGAGCAGGCAGTTTGCCATATCCTGGCGAATTGCCTGCACATACGGTCCCTGTTCGAGGGCAGTGAAATCCCCATAGAGAAGCAATGCTTTGTCTATTCAGAGAACACAAACCAGCAGTGAAAGGTTCCCCTAATGCCCTGCCATTCGGTGGTTTAATTCGGCAGGTTTATTCAGGCGAATCCCATAGGCTTCAATGTTAAAAATATTCCCGTTTTTAATTCAATATCTAATAAACCGTTCATTAATATTCTGTAGTAAAAAGTCTATCTATAGATTTTTTTAGGATCTTTTAGGCATTTTTTGGGATTTGTTTGCAAACATTTTTTTTTTTAATTGTTTTTTCTTTTTTCTGTAACAGCCTTTTTATTATCGTTCATTGGATTTTATATGTAAATTTCAGACATTTTCGCTCAGTAGTTTCTTTGCAAACAGCGTTTCACTTTTCAAACATTCAAGCAAACTGTTTGTTTTTCTTTTTCCCTCCATTCGTCTGCGGTGTCGGGTTTTTCCTGGCGGCTGCTCTGTGCTGTGATCGGCTCCTGCTCGGGTTTCTTCGGTGTGTTCGGCGGGTTAATCCAGATGTTTTTGCGGATTTTGGTGTGCGTTCACCAGGTTTTGCGGTGAGTGTTCGGCAGGTTTGCGGCGGCTTTTCCCTGCATTACGATGGCCCTGTGGTGCTTGCTGAATACACCGCAGGGTCGCCGAAATGGGATCACCAAATCGCACCGAATTGAAGAGAACGAAAAGTCACTGAACGTGCGGTGACTTTTCGATTCTCTTTGAATAATCCTGTATGAGGTTACTGTATCGCCGGATTGAGAGACGTCCCGCGTGTCTGGAGTAAAATATACATGTTATTTTTAATCTTGCCCTTTTTTTGGGGGGGGCAGCAAAACCGGGGCTTATTGTAAAATATTATAGAAATGGATCAAGTGAAGAAAAAAAGAAAGGAAAAAGAAAATGGCGACTAAGAAGAAACGCAGGGAGGAATGAAACGGCTCCGATTTAATTTTCATGTTTTTTAACCTTTTTATGTTGACGTTTAATCACTGAATCCAGGAGGGGTCGTGACCTCTGCCAATGCCGTCATTTTATTTTGCATCGTTTGCTGCAGAATTCCACAACAAGATTTAGTTTGGCGATCGATGCGCCCGTATAAAAACAATGTGCGCTCCTCACGGTGGCGCTGTGGGTGGGGCTGTTGCTGTGGGTGGGGCTGTTGCTGTGGGTGGGGCTGGTCTGATCATATTATTGTTTCTGTGCAACAATGTGTTTGTGAGCTGCGAGACGGAATGCAGGAAAGCATTAATAAACGGTTATCGACGCTCATTTTAATATATTTTGACCAAATCCGACAAGTTTATGTTAAACGATACAAGCGATCACCGACGGTTACCCCGCGGCCAGGATCAGGGTGTTAAAGGGAAGCGGCGCTGAAGACGAGCACTTGGCCTGCGCCATCGCCTTGCGTTAAAATAATGATCAGAGCGATGTGGCATCGCTACATAGTTACATAGGCTGAAAAAAGCCGTGCGTCCATCGGGTTCAGCCTCTCACACATCACCTACTGCTGCTGATCCAAAAGAAGCGAAACCCCCCCCCTCCCAGTCTGAAATGTTCACCAATATGCAACATACTGGAAACATTCCTCCTTGCCCCCAGATGGCGTCAGATTCTCCTTGGATCAAGAAGCTTTTACCCACATATTAAATATTATAACCCTTAATATTCTGTGTCTGCAGGAAGTCATCCAGTCGCTGCTTAACCCTTAATATTCTGTGTCTGCAGGAAGTCATCCAGTCGCTGCTTAACCCTTAATATTCTGTGTCTGCAGGAAGTCATCCAGTCGCTGCTTAACCTTAATATTCTGTGTCTGCAGGAAGTCATCCAGTCGCTGCTTAACCCTTAATATTCTGTGTCTGCAGGAAGTCATCCAGTCGCTGCTTAACCCTTAATATTCTGTGTCTGCAGGAAGTCATCCAGTCGCTGCTTAACCCTTAATATTCTGTGTCTGCAGGAAGTCATCCAGTCGCTGCTTAACCCTTAATATTCTGTGTCTGCAGGAAGTCATCCAGTCGCTGCTTAACCCTTAATATTCTGTGTCTGCAGGAAGTCATCCAGTCGCTGCTTAACCCTTAATATTCTGTGTCTGCAGGAAGTCATCCAGTCGCTGCTTAACCCTTAATATTCTGTGTCTGCAGGAAGTCATCCAGTCGCTGCTTAACCCTTAATATTCTGTGTCTGCAGGAAGTCATCCAGTCGCTGCTTAACCCTTAATATTCTGTGTCTGCAGGAAGTCATCCAGTCGCTGCTTAACCCTTAATATTCTGTGTCTGCAGGAAGTCATCCAGTCGCTGCTTAACCCTTAATATTCTGTGTCTGCAGGAAGTCATCCAGTCGCTGCTTAACCCTTAATATTCTGTGTCTGCAGGAAGTCATCCAGTCGCTGCTTAACCCTTAATATTCTGTGTCTGCAGGAAGTCATCCAGTCGCTGCTTAACCCTTAATATTCTGTGTCTGCAGGAAGTCATCCAGTCGCTGCTTAACCCTTAATATTCTGTGTCTGCAGGAAGTCATCCAGTCGCTGCTTAACCCTTAATATTCTGTGTCTGCAGGAAGTCATCCAGTCGCTGCTTAACCCTTAATATTCTGTGTCTGCAGGAAGTCATCCAGTCGCTGCTTAACCTTAATATTCTGTGTCTGCAGGAAGTCATCCAGTCGCTGCTTAACCCTTAATATTCTGTGTCTGCAGGAAGTCATCCAGTCGCTGCTTAACCCTTAATATTCTGTGTCTGCAGGAAGTCATCCAGTCGCTGCTTAACCCTTAATATTCTGTGTCTGCAGGAAGTCATCCAGTCGCTGCTTAACCCTTAATATTCTGTGTCTGCAGGAAGTCATCCAGTCGCTGCTTAACCCTTAATATTCTGTGTCTGCAGGAAGTCATCCAGTCGCTGCTTAACCCTTAATATTCTGTGTCTGCAGGAAGTCATCCAGTCGCTGCTTAACCCTTAATATTCTGTGTCTGCAGGAAGTCATCCAGTCGCTGCTTAACCCTTAATATTCTGTGTCTGCAGGAAGTCATCCAGTCGCTGCTTAACCCTTAATATTCTGTGTCTGCAGGAAGTCATCCAGTCGCTGCTTAACCCTTAATATTCTGTGTCTGCAGGAAGTCATCCAGTCGCTGCTTAACCCTTAATATTCTGTGTCTGCAGGAAGTCATCCAGTCGCTGCTTAACCCTTAATATTCTGTGTCTGCAGGAAGTCATCCAGTCGCTGCTTAACCCTTAATATTCTGTGTCTGCAGGAAGTCATCCAGTCGCTGCTTAACCCTTAATATTCTGTGTCTGCAGGAAGTCATCCAGTCGCTGCTTAACCCTTAATATTCTGTGTCTGCAGGAAGTCATCCAGTCGCTGCTTAACCTTAATATTCTGTGTCTGCAGGAAGTCATCCAGTCGCTGATTAACCCTTAATATTCTGTGTCTGCAGGAAGTCATCCAGTCGCTGATTAACCCTTAATATTCTGTGTCTGCAGGAAGTCATCCAGTCGCTGCTTAACCCTTAATATTCTGTGTCTGCAGGAAGTCATCCAGTCGCTGCTTAACCCTTAATATTCTGTGTCTGCAGGAAGTCATCCAGTCGCTGCTTAACCCTTAATATTCTGTGTCTGCAGGAAGTCATCCAGTCGCTGCTTAACCCTTAATATTCTGTGTCTGCAGGAAGTCATCCAGTCGCTGCTTAACCCTTAATATTCTGTGTCTGCAGGAAGTCATCCAGTCGCTGCTTAACCCTTAATATTCTGTGTCTGCAGGAAGTCATCCAGTCGCTGCTTAACCCTTAATATTCTGTGTCTGCAGGAAGTCATCCAGTCGCTGCTTAACCCTTAATATTCTGTGTCTGCAGGAAGTCATCCAGTCGCTGCTTAACCCTTAATATGCTGTGTCTGCAGGAAGTCATCCAGTCGCTGCTTAACCCTTAATATTCTGTGTCTGCAGGAAGTCATCCAGTCGCTGCTTAACCCTTAATATTCTGTGTCTGCAGGAAGTCATCCAGTCGCTGCTTAACCCTTAATATTCTGTGTCTGCAGGAAGTCATCCAGTCGCTGCTTAACCCTTAATATTCTGTGTCTGCAGGAAGTCATCCAGTCGCTGCTTAACCCTTAATATTCTGTGTCTGCAGGAAGTCATCCAGTCGCTGCTTAACCCTTAATATTCTGTGTCTGCAGGAAGTCATCCAGTCGCTGCTTAACCCTTAATATTCTGTGTCTGCAGGAAGTCATCCAGTCGCTGCTTAACCCTTAATATTCTGTGTCTGCAGGAAGTCATCCAGTCGCTGCTTAACCCTTAATATTCTGTGTCTGCAGGAAGTCATCCAGTCGCTGCTTAACCCTTAATATTCTGTGTCTGCAGGAAGTCATCCAGTCGCTGCTTAACCCTTAATATTCTGTGTCTGCAGGAAGTCATCCAGTCGCTGCTTAACCCTTAATATTCTGTGTCTGCAGGAAGTCATCCAGTCGCTGCTTAACCCTTAATATTCTGTGTCTGCAGGAAGTCATCCAGTCGCTGCTTAACCCTTAATATTCTGTGTCTGCAGGAAGTCATCCAGTCGCTGCTTAACCCTTAATATTCTGTGTCTGCAGGAAGTCATCCAGTCGCTGCTTAACCCTTAATATTCTGTGTCTGCAGGAAGTCATCCAGTCGCTGCTTAACCCTTAATATTCTGTGTCTGCAGGAAGTCATCCAGTCGCTGCTTAACCCTTAATATGCTGTGTCTGCAGGAAGTCATCCAGTCGCTGCTTAACCCTTAATATTCTGTGTCTGCAGGAAGTCATCCAGTCGCTGCTTAACCCTTAATATTCTGTGTCTGCAGGAAGTCATCCAGTCGCTGCTTAACCCTTAATATTCTGTGTCTGCAGGAAGTCATCCAGTCGCTGCTTAACCCTTAATATTCTGTGTCTGCAGGAAGTCATCCAGTCGCTGCTTAACCCTTAATATTCTGTGTCTGCAGGAAGTCATCCAGTCGCTGCTTAACCCTTAATATTCTGTGTCTGCAGGAAGTCATCCAGTCGCTGCTTAACCCTTAATATTCTGTGTCTGCAGGAAGTCATCCAGTCGCTGCTTAACCCTTAATATTCTGTGTCTGCAGGAAGTCATCCAGTCGCTGCTTAACCCTTAATATTCTGTGTCTGCAGGAAGTCATCCAGTCGCTGCTTAACCCTTAATATTCTGTGTCTGCAGGAAGTCATCCAGTCGCTGCTTAACCCTTAATATTCTGTGTCTGCAGGAAGTCATCCAGTCGCTGCTTAACCCTTAATATTCTGTGTCTGCAGGAAGTCATCCAGTCGCTGCTTAACCCTTAATATTCTGTGTCTGCAGGAAGTCATCCAGTCGCTGCTTAACCCTTAATATTCTGTGTCTGCAGGAAGTCATCCAGTCGCTGCTTAACCCTTAATATGCTGTGTTCTGCAGGAAGTCATCCAGTCGCTGCTTAACCCTTAATATTCTGTGTCTGCAGGAAGTCATCCAGTCGCTGCTTAACCCTTAATATTCTGTGTCTGCAGGAAGTCATCCAGTCGCTGCTTAACCCTTAATATTCTGTGTCTGCAGGAAGTCATCCAGTCGCTGCTTAACCCTTAATATTCTGTGTCTGCAGGAAGTCATCCAGTCGCTGCTTAACCCTTAATATTCTGTGTCTGCAGGAAGTCATCCAGTCGCTGCTTAACCCTTAATATTCTGTGTCTGCAGGAAGTCATCCAGTCGCTGCTTAACCCTTAATATTCTGTGTCTGCAGGAAGTCATCCAGTCGCTGCTTAACCTTAATATTCTGTGTCTGCAGGAAGTCATCCAGTCGCTGCTTAACCCTTAATATTCTGTGTCTCTGCAGGAAGTCATCCAGTCGCTGCTTAACCCTTAATATTCTGTGTCTGCAGGAAGTCATCGAGTCGCTTTATAAAAGTCTGTACAGACTCAGACCAACCACCTCACAGGCAGAGAATTCCACAGCTTTTATTGTCTCACCGTAACATAACCCTTCCTATGCTTTAGGCTAGGGTCAGAGTGGGGCAGTCGGAACGCGCGCAGGCACTAAATCACGGCGGCAGTAGCAGCACATAACGGCCAATGACGGCAATATACGCAGTACGTGCGTACAAAAGTGCGCCGACACCACGCAACCAGCAAATGAACGCATTTTTCTCAGAACGTGAAACCGCTGCTACTGACGTACAGAGTGCGCTGCGGCGCATAGCGGCGTGTTTGCGTGATTAGGAGACGTCAGACGCTGCTAGTGTGCGGCCAACATAACGTTCAAACAGCCGGATTTCCCTAGAATTGCGTTGGTGAGTACCTGCGACTGTGCGACTGTGGTCGTCTGACCACTTAAGCGTATTCCGTGAAAAAATGCGTGCGCACGCATCGACGTACATTTTGACGGTGGCCGCAGAAAATGCGCTCATCTGTCCCTAGCCTTAGCCTGAATTTCCTTTCGTCCAGTGTAAAAGTCGCCGGAGGACTTATTCCACACCGTGAGTCCCTTCACTCCAGCATCGGACGCCGCCATCACTCCATGCATGGTGCAGCGCAGAGGACAATGCCATACTATTTCCGTGATTGGCCCCCGCCCTGCGCTGAACATGTCACGCTGACTCCTCAATGTTCACCGGCCAATGAGAGCTGGGGATCCTGTGGGTGGCGCTCTTGCTCTCTGTTGGCCGCAGGATGGGAGTGATGGGAACGAGGCGGCTCTGTCTTGTGATGGAGTTACATGAAACTGGAGAGATGTCGTGCCGTCCCATTAACAACGCAAAACTTCGGAGCCGCGTTGCTGAGTCTGCCTGGTCACCCCCCTCCAGTCCTGCGTCAGACCCCAGCGTGTAAACGTATGACGCCACAGCTGCTCGTCGTCGCGCTTTGTCTTTGGATTTCATGAAACTGATGGACTCGTGTCTTTTTTTTTGTGGCACACACGGCCATCGCAGCGCTCCTCCCCTCCGCACAGGACAGGTGAGCGCCGGTAAAAGGAGCCTTCTTTGGGTTGAGAGTTTGGCGTTTTTGTGGTGGGGGAGCGAGCCGGGCTCCTGCAGCCGGTGAATATTTCATTAGCCGAATCTCATGCGTTCAGTCTGCGCCGTGCGTCGCTCCCCGCGCCGTGTGCTGAATTGATAAACCGCCTGCACCGCTCGGAGCTGGGGAAGATGAGACGCCGCTCTCCCCGCGCCGCCTGACACGGGAAGAGATGCGTCCGCCCTTTATTGTGCCAAGACATAACTTTATACGGAGATTAGATGCAGGTTTACACCCCCGGGCGCTAAAAGAATCCGTCAAGAACCGGATAAAAAATCCAGTGTGCCGCTTCCTGCAGCACCAAATGTGGAAAAATCTGATTGAACACTTATAGGGACACTCCGGGGGTTAATAACGGGTGGGGGGTAAACATGAAGCCCTCCTGGCCCCCTCAAATCTCCTGCTTTAACCCATTCGGTTTATTCCAGCGCCGGGCTCCGTCGGCACAGGTCCAGACATGACATGATGCCGCTTCCTGGAGGCTGCAGCAAGTCACGTGACCGCGTGGAGGCAGCCAATCCAGTGCACGTTACTGCTGAGAGCATCACCAGCCATTGGTCGGAGTCACCAGAGTCCAGGAGCCTGTGCTCGGCGTTCAGAGCGTGGGCTGGACGAATCTCCGGCACGTTGAGAGCAGAAACTGAATAAACCGACAAATAAAAGCTGAAATCCCTTTAAATCCAAACAATAGAGTATAAAAAAAAAACACAACAATGAGTATTTCCCTAATAAAGCTTCTCCGTGTGATGTGTTAAATGCTTCAAGAATGTGATTTTACCCAAATCTCTGAGCTGAAGTGATCGATGCGCAGTATGTTTGCTACATATTTATTTTCTGGGTTAATCTGTATATTTGTGTTTTTACAAATTGCATTTTATTACTTTGAATTGTTACAGTTGTTACAGAAATTCATTGTTTTTGAATCCAGGACAAACTGAAAACCAGAGAAATCTCGAATGTATCCGTCCAGGGAAAATACTATATAAATAAATAACAGTTACAGGTTTTTTATAAAGCGCTAACAAGTTCTGTAGCGCTGTACAGTGGGAGGTCGAACAACAAATAAACATACAGGTTAAACACGCAGTACAGTAGGTGAGAGGACCCTGCACAAGAGCTTACAATCTAAGAGGAGAGGGGTGACACACTAGATGAGGGTTAATAGAGAATGTGGGCTGTGCGGGAAGATGCAGCAGGAAATGAACAGTTGGGAATCATGGGGTGAGCTGATAGGTTTCTCTAAAGTATTGGGTTTTCAGAGACTTCTTGAAGGACTGGAGAGACGGGGAGAGTCTGTTGCGGGGAGGCAGTTCCATAGAAAGGGGGCAGCTCTGGAGAAGTCCTGAAGGTGAGCGTTGGGGGTGCAGGTATGAGGAACTCATAGCATCAGATCATTGGCTGAGTGAAGTGGTCGGGATGTACCTGTTAATAAGGGAGGAGATGTAGGCAGCGGCGCAGTATGGAGAGCGTTGTATGTGACCAATATAATGAATTGGATTCTAAAGGAAACAGGAGCCAGTGTAGAGATTGACAAAGGGGGAGGGGTGAGAGGTGCGGGAGGGGTGAGAGGTGCGTGAGGGGTGAGAGGTGCGGGAGGTGAGGTGTATGAGTCTGGCACATGTGTTCATTACAGACTGCAGAGGGAGAATACAGGATCTCTTAAGGCCAGAGAGAAGGAGGTTACAGTAGTTGAGGCGGGAGATAATAAGCGCTTGGATGAGCATTTTAGCAGAGTCCTGATTAAGACCAGGACGGACGCGCGCTATGTTTTTTAGGTGGAAGTAGCAGGATTTTGTTAGTGACTGAATGTGAGGAGTAAAGGAGAGATCAGAGTCACGTCTGTGTGTGTGTCTGCGCGTTTGTGTGTGTGCATGTGTGTTTTTGTGTGTGTGTGCTTGTGTTTGGGTTTGTGTGTGTGTTTGTGTGTGTGTGTTGGGTTTCTGTGTTTTTGTTTTTTGTTTGTGTCTGTGTATATATACATACAATGTCTGGCCAAAAAAACGGGGGGGGGGGGGTTCGCTTGGTCAGGTCTGGGTTCAGCAACATTACGTGTCCAAAATATGAAGTGCTGCTCATCATTCAGTATATTATTCAGGGAGTCGCGTGTGTTTTCTCCCTGCTGGCACAGCGGGCACAATCCAAGACGGCAATGCCAGGCAGGGCCACCATCAGGGCATTAAGGCCCATGCTGCAGTAAGGGGCCGGGGACTGGGGGGGCCCGCTGACGGCAGCTACATTTACTTTAGGCCGCAGGCCTCGGAGGAGGTGCTACAGCCTACTTGGACCCCGACCTCCGGCGAGCAGAGTCTCCAAGATAGCGGCCGGTGGCTGACGGGCCCCCTCTAATGAGGTCAGAGAGGGCGCGCCAGACTTCTGCCCATCATGTGTATTCTGCAGCGCTGGGAGGAAGTGGTCATAAACGTCACTTCCTCCCAGCGCTCCATGATGCACATGTAGCTGCGAAGAGCACTGGCATCCAGGTAATTGGGGAGGGGGCCAGGGGTGAAATATACTGAAAAAACGAAGGAGGAGGGGGGGGGTGGATGAAATAAGATTAAAACGGAGGGGGGTGAAACAAGATTAAAATGGAAGAGGAGGGGTGAAATGAAAATGTAGGGGGGGGGGGTGAGATGGACATGATAAAGGGAGGGGGACCTGAAAAAGGAGAGCCTCCCTGCCTTTAACATTAGAAGTCTATTGCTGTGTATCCTGTGTACTTTCATACTTGCTGCCTTTACTGTTGGTCTATTGCTGTGGATTCTGTGTATGTTCATACTCCCTGCATTTACCGTGAGAGTTCTATTGCTGTGATGCTTAACCAATGGAGTAATCTAATTATAATTTATGCTACATCGTTTGCACTAATACAAATTTTATGTGATTTTAAGGTATTGGGAGCAGCACTCTGTAATACGATCTTGATTCATATTATTTTTTAATCACAATTTCATACGGTCTTAAACGGTTTGAACCAGGTAGAAACATTTTTATGTTACATGTGCTGCTGCGGGAGCAATATGTGTGATGTTAAGATATTGGGACCGACGCTCTGTAATGTGATCACGATTCACAGTAAATATTGATTTCCTATGGGAAGAGGGGATCATGTGGGGGCCCCATTCTGCGGGTCAGTAAGGGGCCCCAAAATTTCTGGTGGCTGGCCTGATGCCAGGAGTCACCGAGCTTACATTATGCGTAAAACACGTCCTTTCCTCGTCGCCGGCTCCGGTTTATCATTTATTGGCATTTTGATGAATTCGGACACTTTGATTGATGGGGGGGGGGGGGATTTCAGCTTCAAGGTGGGGGAGGGGCTTAAATAATAAACATAACACTCTGTTAAATTGGGAGATTTTAGGTTTTGCCGGTTTCTCTTGTTTTTTGTGAATTCTTCACGCACCGCTGCCCAGAGGGGCCGCGCGATCACAGCGGAGCAGCCCGCGGCAGTGACAGGTCGGTGTGAGACGCGATGAGTGATGGCTGCGTCTGCGTCGCCTGTACCTGCAATAAATGGGATATTTTGGCTGAGGGGGGACGCGCTCCCACTGCTGCCACTCACACGCACCGGCTGCTGTCATGGGTTAAGGATCTATCACCGCCGTGACAGAAACATAATAATCACCTCCGGTCAGGAAAACGCCACCTTATTTATCATATTTATCCTAAATGTCTGTCACCCTGCGATTAACCCTTTCACGCTGCGGGAAGGCGCGCGGAGTCCACTCGCTGGATGCTCTGCGCGCTCCATTGATCTTACTGACTTATAGCTTCGAGGTCGGCAGACTCGGGTATCTGTGTATGGCGCACAGCGAGCCCGTGGACCTGCTCCATACAGACATACCATGGCATGGGCTGTGCGGGCTACACACCTGCAGCGGGTCCTCCTTGGTTCAATACGGGACCCACCAGATGGTCCGTTGTCAACTCTCATTGCTACACCGTTCATTATCGTGGCGCTGCCAAAAGGTGCCATGAACAATCCCCAGGTGCCCTCTGACTGTCAGTAGATCCCGAAGCAAAGACTTTATTCCCATGTGATTAGTTCTTGATACCGAGGGCCAGTATCATAATCGGTACCAAAAACCGCTGGCACAGGGAGCACGCCGAACCAAAAACCACCGACACAGGGAGCACGCCGAACCAAAAACCGCCGGCACAGGGAGCACGCCAAACCAAAAACCGCCGGCACAGGGAGCACGCCGAACGAAAACCACCGACACCAGGAGCACGCCGAACAAAAACCACCGACACAGGAAGCACGCCGAACCAAAAACCACTGACACAGGGAGCACGCCGAACCAAAAACCACCGACACAGGGAGCACGCCAAACCAAAAACCACCGACACAGGGAGCACGCCGAACCAAAAACCACCGACACAGGGAGCACGCCGAACCAAAAACCACCGACACAGGGAGCACGCCGAACCAAAAACCACCGACACAGGGAGCACGCCAAACCAAAAACCACCGACACAGGGAGCACGCCGAACCAAAAACCACCGACACAGGGAGCACGCCGAACCAAAAACCACCGACACAGGGAGCCCGAAGCACCGGGAAACACTGACACAGGGAGCCCGACGCACCGGGAAACACTGACAGAGGGAGCTCCTGAACCAAAAAACAATGAGAGACGGAGCCTGCAAAAAAACATTACTACCAGTGAGTTACTGAAATATAAGGTTCTATGTGCACACAGAGATTAGATTGTAAGCTCTTGGGCAGGGTCCTCGTCTCCCATTGTTCTCAGTGTGTATCTTGTTTGTATATTTGGTTGTTTTGTCCCACCCATTGTACAACGCTATGGAATCTGTTTTTGTTTAAAAGCACCAGCAGATTCCAGACAATTCCGGTTTTGCAAAAAGCAGTAAAATATCATTTTTATTTAGGAACCTGTGACATTTTGGCTAAAATCTGCCCTTTTCCAGGCTTTTTCATGATCCGGTCGGTACAGTGATAAATGGTGCAGTAGAATCGGCGTGTGCCACGCGCGTCGTGGTGTGTCAGGAAGAGTAAATCTGTCTTGGAGACCTGTTCGGACACGTTATCGGTGACAAGATGTAATGTCACAGCGCCCGGTATTAATATAGTGCACATCTGATGGGGCGTCCTCACAGGCCGCAGTGTGTTCCAGGGCCTGGAGCGCAGTCTGAGCGCAGTCTGGAAGTTTCGGCCTCCTTGGATGAAGCTGCAGAGATTTCAGAGTAAAATATGCCAAGCCGGCAGCGTCTGCGCGTAAAACCACAGCGTGAAAGCGATAAAGACACATTAACTACAAAATAAAACCTTTACGAGCGGTTGTTGCGCCTTGACAAAAGTGCGCAGTAAACGTAACAACGCTTTCCCAGCTCTGAAACAACAAGTGGCGTCTCTCCCTAAGCGTGACGCTCGTTTTCCTCTCGCACCGACTCTCGCGTTTTTCTCGCACGACTCACATTTTTCTTGCACCGACGCTCGCGTTCCTCTTGCAGCTTCTCCCACAAATGGAACAAATCGAAGGCATGTTTGTTTTGCTGCAAAAAACCTAGGCCTGTGTGTAGCAATTACAGCAACACCTTGTATCTGTATGTGCCGCATAATGCCTGTGTGTGACAATTACAGCAACACCTTGTATCTGTATGTGCCGCATAATGCCTGTGTATGGCAATTACAGCAACACCTTGTATCTGTATGTGCTGCATAATGCCTGTGTATGGCAATTACAGCAACACCTTGTATCTGTATGTGCTGCATAATGCCTGTGTATGGCAATTACAGCAACACCTTGTATCTGTATGTGCTGCATAATGCCTGTGTATGGCAATTACAGCAACACCTTGTATCTGTATGTGCCGTATAATGCCTGTGTATGGCAATTACAGCAACACCTTGTATCTGTATGTGCTGCATAATGCCTGTGTATGGCAATTACAGCAACACCTTGTATCTGTATGTGCTGCATAATGCCTGTGTGTGGCAATTACAGCAACACCTTGTATCTGTATGTGCCGTATAATGCCTGTGTATGGTAATTACAGCAACACCTTGTATGTGCTGCATAATGCCTGTGTATGGCAATTACAGCAACACCTTGTATCTGTATGTGCTGCATAATGCCTGTGTGTGGCAATTACAGCAACACCTTGTATCTGTATGTGCTGCATAATGCCTGTGTATGGCAATTACAGCAACACCTTGTATCTGTATGTGCTGCATAATGCCTGTGTATGGCAATTACAGCAACACCTTGTATGTGCCGCATAATGCCTGTGTATGGCAATTACAGCAACACCTTGTATCTGTATGTGCTGCATAATGCCTGTGTATGGCAATTACAGCAACACCTTGTATGTGCTGCATAATGCCTGTGTATGGCAATTACAGCAACACCTTGTATCTGTATGTGCTGCATAATGCCTGTGTATGGCAATTACAGCAACGCCTTGTACCTGTATGTGCTGCATAATGCCTCTGTGTGGCAATTACAGTAACACCTTGTATCTGTATGTGCCGCATAATGCCTGTGTATGGAAATTACAGCAACACCTTGTATCTGTACTGTACAGGGATTTACACTCATTATAACCTCCTGAATCTTATCTCTGTACAGCAGCGACTGACCCCACAGCTCACCCTGTATTCTGACACATCCCTGGCTGCTGAAATGCTGCAGTAAAGTTTGTTACAGTGAGGATGGGGGCTGCTCATTGCAGCTTTTTTACAATAATACAGGGGGAGAAGAGGGAGGTCTAACTGGGATATTAGTTTCTCCCAAGAGGGCATGCAAATTGCTGTGTTTAGTTGTCTATATTAATGAAATCTACCTCCCTGCTGAGCTCCCCTTCAGTTTGTGCTTCTTGGTATGTTCCTACCTCCCTGCTGAGCTCCCCTTCAGTTTGTGCTTCTTGGTATGTTCCTACCTCCCTGCTGAGCTCCCCTTCAGTTTGTGCTTCTTGGTATGTTCCTACCTCCCTGCTGAGCTTCCCTTCAGTTTGTGCTTCTTGGTATGTTCCTACCTCCCTGCTGAGCTCCCCTTCAGTTTGTGCTTCTTGGTATGTTCCTACCTCCCTGCTGAGCTCCCCTTCAGTTTGTTTCTTGGTCTGTTCCGTGTGACTGAGGCGGCCATTTTGAAGTTATTCTGTGAGGAGAAGTTCCTGTCAGCTCTGGAATCGCTTATTCATTTTACCGCACTGAAAAAGTTCAATTCACCCGTCATTAAGGACATGGAAGGATTCACCGTGTAAGGCTGGAAATGTTAGAGAAAGGTACCAAATAATTTAGTCAGATTAAAACAGTCTCCTCAGAAAGTGGCTTCACTCTGTAACTATCATGGTTATTCAAAGAGATCCGAATGGCTGGAGAAAGGTAACGGAGCAGTGAAAATCAGCGTTCGGTTCCCTTTCTTGGCCATTCGGCTATCCAGAGAGCAGGCAATTCACCATATCCTGGCGAATTGCCTGCACATACGGTGCCTGTTCGGTGCCTGTTTGAGGGCAGTGAAATCCCCATAGAGAAGCAATGCTTCGGCTATTCAGAGAACACAAACCAGCCGTGAAAGGTTCCCCTAATGCCCTGCCATTCGGTGGTTTAATTCGGCAGGTTTATTCAGGAGAATCCCATAGGCTTCAATGTTAAAAATATTCCCGTTTTAATTCAATATCTAATAAACCGTTCATTATAAAATTCTGCAGTAAAAAGTCTCTTTATTTATAGATTTTTTTTAGGATATTTTAAACATTTTTCAGAATTTTTTTTCTTCCTCTAAGTAACAGCCCTTTTTATTCTCATTCATTGGATTTTATATGTAAATTTCAGACATTTTCGCTCAGTAGTTTCTTTGCAAACAGTGTTTCACTTTTCAATCATTCAAGCAAACGGTTTTTCTAATTTATTCACTCCATTCGTCTGCGGTGGCGGCTTCGCTGCGTGTGATCGGCTCCAGCTCGGGTTTTTCCGTGGTTTTCGGCAGGTTAATACAGATGTTTTTGCTTGTTTTCGGCGTGCATTCGCCGGGTTTTGAGGTTAGTTTTCGTCAGGTTTGCGGCAGCTTTTCCCTGCAATTCAGGGACCCTGTGGTGTTTGCTGAATATACCGCAGGGTCACCGAAATGGGATCAGCAAAAGGAACCGAATTGAAGAGAACGAAAAGTCACCGAACGTGCAGTGACTTTTCGAATCTCTTTGAAGTACCCTGCAAGTCACAATACTAATCCTGCATTAAAAGGTTTGTGAGTTGGGCTCCAGGATCTGATTTTAGTTTGTTTTTCTTTGTCTTCTGATAAACATGAATTAATTCATCTATAAAATATATAACGTCCCATCGGGCCTGTAGATTCTTTCTTCCCTTTCTGTTCATTTTCTGGGTCTGCGACTGAAAACGGTTAATCTGTTTATACAACGACACGACAGGGCTCTGTATTATGAAGTTTCACTGTGTTTTGTTTTTTTCTCCTAAAGTCCCTCTTTTTTAGGGTTCCTCCATATATTCAGGCCAGGGTGTATGGGTGTCTTTTTAGGGGCTCCATATATTCAGGGTGTGCAGGTGTCTTTTTAGGGGTTCCTCCATATATTCAGGGTGTGTGGGTGTCTTTTTAGGGGCTCCATATATTCAGGGTGTGCGGGTGTCTTTTTAGGGGCTCCTCCATATATTCAGGGGGTGCAGTGTCTTTTTTTAGGGGCTCCTCCATATATTCAGGGTGTGCGGGTGTCTTTTTAGGGGCTCCTCCATATATTCAGGGTGTGCGTGTGTCTTTTTAGGGGCTCCATATATTCAGGGTGTGTGGGTGTCTTTTTAGGGGCTCCTCCATATATTCAGGGTGTGCAGGTGTCTTTTTCATATATTCAGGGTGTGCGGGTGTCTTTTTAGGGGCTCCTCCATATAGTCAGGGTGTCTCTCTTTTTAGGGGATATTTGGGGTGTGTGGGTGTATAATAGAGCTGCACAGTAATAAACCTCCCAAAAAATGAAATACCAGTCTGGACCTGATCAAATACCAGCAATGCTGCTGAAAATCAGTGCACCGGCAATTGCAAATCCTGTCGCAACCCTAATCAATGAATCACTGGCGACTGGATACATACCCAAGCTCTGGAAGACTGCGAGAGTGGTACCTATCCATAAAAGTGGAGACAGTACTTTGGTATCCAACTACCGTCCGATATCGTTGCTCCCTGTAATGTCAAAAATTCTGGAAAAATGTGTCTACACTCAATTACGTGATTATTATCAATATTGGAAATATTTAAACCCAGATCAATCCGGCTTTCGTCCAAAACATTCAAATACAACCGCCCTTTTAAAAGTCTGCAATGATATCCAGGCTGGGATGGAACAAGGAAATCTAACTGGAGCATCTTCCTTGATTTTGCCAAGGCCTTTGACACAGTAGACCATGACATCTTATTACAAAAACTTAAAGACTCTGGTATTGGTGATCACACGTTAACCTGGTTTCAATCATATGTGTCTGATAGATCGCAATATGTGTCAATTTCTGACAGCTCCTCCCTCCCCCTCCCAGTCACTTGCGGTGTACCCCAAGGCTCGATACTTGGCCCCCTGCTATTCACAATATTCATAAACGATCTGCCCAACGTCTGCAAAGCCTCAACTGTACACATGTACGCAGACGACACTGTGATCTATACCAGCAAACCAAATCTCCCACAGCTGGAGGCCGTGCTGCAAGAACAATTCACAGAGGTAGAAAAGTGGATCCAAGATAACAAACCTTTTCTAAATGCTGACAAAACTGTAACGATGCTCTTTGGAACAAAACCTAAACTACACAAATTGCAAACACCCCATCTATGTGATAGCAACCGGCAAATGGTGATAGGAAGGAAAAAAGAAGTCAACTTATCTTTTTGTGATGAAATGCTGAGGAGGTTCCCTGGAGATGGTCCGAGATACTCCACACATAGATAGGGCAAGAAAATAGGAAGCCTCAGCGTCTGGAATAGGTTCCCGTTGTTCTATTCAGTTGAATCGTGGATATTATAATCGCCAAATTTGGCAAAAAAAGGAAGAAAGATGGGTGTAAGGCAGAAAATATTTTTAATTCCAAAATGGATAAATGGATAAAATAGCATAGATATGCTCAAAGCCCGATGCGTTTCGTCTACAGCTAGACTTTTTCAAGGGCAATGCAGGTTAAAAAGCAAAAAAATCATATAACAAACAGAACACCCATCTTTCCTTTTATTACCCATACAGGGATTTCATTGGTCAGCTCATTAACTGTGGCGTTTTCCTTATATGGTAAGGTCACAGACCACATTTACACTCCCATGAGTCTTTGTTCTTAGAGTCCAATCCACTCCTTTGTTGTTTTCAAGAAGCCATTTTCATTGGATCCCTTTCGTTTCGTTTTCGGAACGTCGGGGAATCGTTTCCGGTATTCATTTCTAACTGGACTTCCGATTTCAATCCGACCGGAAGTTCTTTCGTACTGCAGCATCTTCCCCTGTTCGGATCTAGTTTCCCTCGTGATCTCCACCTCCACTTCAGTCCCCGTGAAAAACATCCGAAACTTTGCCATCGTATTAATTGCTACCGGATGATGATCGATCTCCAATCCACGATTCTTGTACGAATCTTTATTCTCAAATTATCCAGGATCGTTCGGAAAGCAGATTTTTCTCTTCGATTCATAAAACGAGAAAAAAAAAAAATTATATATATATATTATATATATATATATATATATATATATATATATAATGAAAATATAGAAACAGAAAATTTAAAAAATAAATGAAATAACAATAAAAAAATAAAAAATTAATTTTACCAACCCTAAATACAAGGGAAAAAAGGAAGGAAACCCCTGAAAAGAGATATCTCCTAATATCTTATATAATTCCTTAATAAAGAAAAAAATATAAATATAAAAAAATAAAAATGAAAATAAAATATAAAAAGGAAAATGAAAATAAAAAAATATTTTATCGACTATTATGGTGTCAAAAATATACACAGTAAGAGACACTATTTCACGATCGGGCCCTAAGAGGACCTAAAAGCAGGTAAGATCCAGTTCTTCATTCAAACCTGAAGGTGCCATCGTTCTTAATTTATATATCCAAAAGGACTCCCTTTGCAGTAATTTTTTATTTCTATCACCTCCCCTCCAAAATTCTTCTACATGTTCAAGTCCCACAAAATCAAACGATCCAAGATTAAATAGAGGACAATTATTACAGTGTACAGGGACCGAGTGTTTGAGAAAAAAATTTCTAATATTATTTTGATGTTCCAATATCCTTTCTTTTAATTTGCGTATTGTTTTGCCGATGTACTGTTTCCCGCAGCCACATTTCAACAAATAAATGACAAACTTAGTGTCACATGTAATCCTAGTTTTGATCTTAAAAGGCTCTTTCGTGACTGTACTTGAAAAGAAATTAGTTTTATTCTTCCTCAAATATTTACAGGCTTTACATTTTAAACATCCATAGAAACCTCTCGGTTCACCGATTGCTTCTGTCTTAGTTGGTTGGAAGGTAGCACTGGGTGCGATAATAGATTTTAAGTTTCTTGCTCGCTTATATACTACATTTGGTTTTTCTGGGATAATTTCCCGAAGTATTGGATCTTTTTTTAAAATAAACCAGTTCCTTGCCAGGATCTTTCTAATCTTATAGTGGTGTGCATTAAATTTTGTGGAGAAGGCGAATTGATATTTCTGATTGAGGATATTCTTCTTGGGTTTCATTTTCAGAAGATCTTTCTTTTCAACTTCACCCACTTCCCCACAGATCCTTATAATTTCATTTTTGTTATATTTTTTGGCAATCAGTTTCTCCTGAATTGTAGACACTTGGTCCCAATAGTCTTTTCGTTCCGTACAATTCCTTCTCACTCTCAGAGCTTGGCTTCTTGGGATTCCATCCAACCAAGGTTTGTAATGACTACTAGTATAGTGAATGTAGCCATTACCATCCGTAGGTTTGAAATAATATTTACTTTTCACCGACTTATCCTGATTAAAAACAAAATATCCAAAAAATTTATGTATTCGCGATGAAAATTGACCGTGAATTTTAAACCAAAATTGTTGGAGTTGATATATTGTACAAACTGATTAAAATGATTCCTCCTCACCATCCCAAATCACAATAACATTGTCAATGTACCGCCGCCAGAGCACCAAGCTTGCCCCCCATTGGGAGGAACCCCAAATGAAGGAGTCCTCCCAATACGCCATATAAAGATTGGCGTAACTGGGGGCAAACGTGGTGCCCATGGCCGTACCGTTGACCTGTAGAAAAGAACTTTCATTGAATAAAAAATAATTGTGTTCCAAAATAAATCTTATGGCCACCTTTAGGAATTCCTTCATCTCCCTTCCTGGTTCTTCCTCATTCTGTAGGGCGGCATCCACCGCTTCAATTCCCAGGTCATGTTGGATTACCGTGTATAGGGCGGTTACATCCAGTGTTGCCCAACAGTAGGTTGAGTGCCACTCTATGTTCTCCATCTCCTGTAGAATATGACAAGAATCTTTAATATACGAAGGGGTTTTCTTGACCAGAGGTTGAAGAAAGAAGTCAATAAATTCAGATAAATTAGCAGTAAGGGAGTCGATACCACTGATAATCGGTCTTCCGGGTGGTTCATTAACATTTTTATGCACTTTTGGCAAAAAAATAGAAGATTGGAATTTGAGGGTGGTAAGTCATAAGAAAAGCTTTATTCTCACTTTCAATAACTCCATTATCTGTAGCTTGTTTCAATATGTTTTCCAGTTCTTTTATAAAACTTTCAGTTGGATTTGATTTCAATTTCTTATACGTCGTAATGTCAGATAATATTCTTAGTGCTTCCTTCTCATAGTAGGTACGTGACATTAGAACCACGCCTCCCCCCTTATCTGCTTCCTTTATCACGATATCTTTCCTTTTTCTAAAGGTCTGTACAACATCATATTCTTCTTTGCTCAGATTATGTTTTTTATTTTCCGTATTCATTTTTTCAAAATCATCACATATAGCTCTATAAAAAGTTTCCAAAAAAGGTCCCTTCTCATGATAGGGAAAGAAATTGGATTTAGGTCTGAATCTTGTATTTGCTCCTTCTCTATTGGATCCTCTTTATCATTAACCTCCATTTCTTTCTTTTTAAAGAAACGTTTGAGAGTGAGTTTGCGGAGAAATTTTCTAGCATCTATGAACAACTCAAATTTATTTGCGGATTCATTTGGACAGAACTTAAGGCCTTTACTCAGTATCTTAATTTCTTTTTCTTTCAATGGAACACCAGTAAGATTAAAAATACCATTCTCTCTTTCCCCGTAAAGAGATTTATAGGGAATAGGGGTGGCTCCCTCTAGTTGTCCTCGTGTCTTCTTTTCTTTTGTGGGGTTCCTGGCAAGGAACTGGTTTATTTTAAAAAAAGATCCAATACTTCGGGAAATTATCCCAGAAAAACCAAATGTAGTATATAAGCGAGCAAGAAACTTAAAATCTATTATCGCACCCAGTGCTACCTTCCAACCAACTAAGACAGAAGTAATCGGTGAACCGAGAGGTTTCTATGGATGTTTAAAATGTAAAGCCTGTAAACATTTGAGGAAGAATAAAACAAATTTCTTTTCAAGTACAGTCACGAAAGAGACTTTTAAGATCAAAACTAGGATTACATGTGACCCTAAATTTGTCATTTATTTGTTGAAATGTGGCTGCGGGAAACAGTACATCGGCAAAACAATACACAAATTAAAAGAAAGGATATTGGAACATCAAAATAATATTAGAAATTTTTTTCTCAAACACTCGGTCCCTGTACACTGTAATAATTGTCCTCTATTTAATCTTGGATCGTTTGATTTTGTGGGACTTGAACATGTAGAAGAATTTTGGAGGGGAGGTGATAGAAATAAAAAATTACTGCAAAGGGAGTCCTTTTGGATATATAAATTAAGAACGATGGCACCTTTGGGTTTGAATGAAGAACTGGATCTTACCTGCTTTTAGGTCCTCTTAGAGGGCCCGATCGTGAAATAGTGTCCCTTACTGTGTATATTTTTGACACCTTAATAGTCGATAAAATATTTTATTTTCAGTTTCATTTTTATATTTTACTTTTTATTTTTTTTTCATCTAGATTTATATTTTTTTCTTTATTAAGGAATTATATAAGATATATTAAGGGATATCTCTTTTCAGGGGTTTCCTTCCTTTTTTCCCTTGTATTTAGGGTTGGTAAGATTAATTTTTTACCTATATTTGTAATTTTTTTAATTGTTTATTTCATTTATTTTTTAAATTTTCTGTTTTTATACATTTTTACATTTTTCATTTATATATATAAATATTTTTTTTCTCCTTTTATGAATCGAAGAGAAAAATCTGCTTTCCGAACGATCCTGGATAATTTGAGAATAAAGATTCGTACAAGAATCGTGGATTGGAGATCGATCATCCGGTAGCAATTAATACGATGGCAAAGTTTCGGATGTTTTTCACGGGGACGGAAGTGGAGGTGGAGATCACGAGGGAAACTAGATCCGAACAGGGGAAGATGCTGCAGTACGAAAGAACTTCCGGTCGGATTGAAATCGGAAGTCCAGTTAGAAATGAATACCGGAAACGATTCCCCGACGTTCCGAAAACGAAAGGGATCCAAAGGAGTGGATTGGACTCTAAGAACAAAGACTCATGGGAGTGTAAATGTGGTCTGTGACCTTACCATATAAGGAAAACGCCACAGTTAATGAACTGACCAATGAAATCCCTGTATGGGTAATAAAAGGAAAGGTGGGTGTTCTGTTTGTTGTATGATTTTTTTTGCTTTTTAACCTGCATTGCCCTTGAAAAAGTCTAGCTGTAGACGAAACACGTCGGGCTTTGAGCGTATCTATGCTATTTTATCCATTTTAGAATTAAAAATATTTTCTGCCTTACACCCATCTTTCTTCCTTTTTTTGCCAAATTTGGCGATTTATAATATCCACGATTCAACTGAATAGAACAACGGGAACCTATTCCAGACGCTGAGGCTTCCTATTTTCTTGCCATCCCCATCTATGTGTCAGGACAAAATCAAATGGCACGCTGACCACAGTCACTTCTCTCAAATATCTAGGTATGTGGTTAGACCCAAATCTATCCTTTGGCCCCACATCGAAAAACTCGCATCTAAACTTTACCCCAAACTAGATGCCCTGTACAGAAACAAATCCTGCCTGAGCCCCGCGGTAACAAAGCAGATTGTACAGCAAATGCTTATGCCGGCCATTGAATACGGAGATGTAGTGTATGCAGCCGCCCCGCAAACGCACCTCTAGAAACTTACTACATTGTACAACTCATTCTGTCGCTTTGCATTACAATGTAACTACATGACCCACCATTGTGACATGTTAAAAGAGCTAAACTGGCCGTCACTGGAATCCAGACGCACCCTTCACCTTTCCAACCTGGTGTTTAAAAGCTTTTCTGGGAAGCTGCCACCCTACCTGAATAGGCTGCTTCCCTCAGCAGTTTCCTCATCCTATAAACTCTGATCCAGGACTAGCACCTTACTTGCAATACCACAATACAAAAAGACAGTGGCTCGATCCTCATTTTCCTACAGAGCACCACAAATATGGAATAACCTCCCAGACACCATCAAATCTTCCCCAGTCTAAAGTCCCTTAAGAGATCTCTATTAACATACCTCAATACGGAATGCACCTGTAAACATGTAACACAGTGACTATATACAGAATGCGCCTGTAAACATGTAACAGTGACTATATACAGAATGCACCTGTAAACCTGTAACACAGTGACTATATACAGAATGTGCCTGTAAACATGTAACATAGGGACTATATACAGAATGCGCCTGTAAACATGTAACAGTGACTATATACAGAATGCACCTGTAAACATGTAACACAGTGACTATATACAGAATGCACCTGTAAACCTGTAACACAGTGACTATATACAGAATGCGCCTGTAAACATGTAACACAGTGACTATATACAGAATGCGCCTGTAAACATGTAACATAGTGACTATATACAGAATGCGCCTGTAAACATGTAACACAGTGACTATATACAGAATGCGCCTGTAAACATGTAACACAGTGACTATATACAGAATGCGCCTGTAAACATGTAACATAGTGACTATATACAGAATGCACCTGTAAACATGTAACACAGTGACTATATACAGAATGCACCTGTAAACATGTAACATAGTGACTATATACAGAATGCACCTGTAAACATGTAACATAATGACTATATACAGAATGCACCTGTAAACATGTAACATAGTGACTATATACAGAATGCGCCTGTAAACATGTAACACAGTGACTATATACAGAATGCACCTGTAAACATGTAACAGTGACTATATACAGAATGCGCCTGTAAACATGTAACATAGTGACTATATACAGAATGCACATGTAACAGTGACTATATACAGAATGCGCCTGTAAACATGTAACAATGACTTTATTTCCTACATATTTATTTTTCTGTATATTTGGTCTTGTGTTAATATCTTGCATTGTATTACTGTAACTGTAACACTTCAATGTTCTTGAACCCAGGACATACTTGAAAACAAGAGAAATCTCAATGTATCCTTCCTGGTAAAATCCTTTATAAATAAATAAATGTATAATAAATGCTTTTATCTCTCGCTGTAAATAACATTATTTGCTCTGGGAGTAAATGACATTTTATTGGTAGAAAATAAATGGCCCTGATTGATCGTGATGTCATACAGAACACCTAGGAATAGCCTGGTCTCTGGCTCCGCCTCCAGCGCCAGGTCCTGAAATGTCTCACACCCAGTTTTTAATGCAGTGAGGTTTTGCCTTCCTTGGTTTTGTCGCTCGTTCGTTGTGTTTTTGCGTCTTTGTCCTTTTTTTTAATTCTTGTCTCCTATATGATTCTCTGCACCCTTTCACTCCCAGGCGAACCTGTCTAGATCACCGTATCTCTGGCGAAATGCTCAGCGTATCCCTGCTTGTAAGGGCTAATGCGCGCGGCACACTCCCAGGCAGTGAAGGGGTTCCTGGCGTATTGCTGGTACCGGAGCAGATGTGCACATACACCCCGGGGCTGTGGCTGACGGGTAACCTCCTAGAGAAGCCAGAAATAACTAAATCTGGTGCCAGGAATGAAGGACCCGGAGCGACACAGGGAGGTCTTGATCCCCTTGTGTGCTGCAGCTTTACCGGCTACATGGCGCTTTGGCCTCTGTGTGACACCGCCTGCTGTCAGATAGATAGTGAGTCCGATTAACATAAAAGGGATATTCTGAGCCGGACACTGCTGAAACCTCCCGGTAATGGATCAGGGTACCCGCTGTACCTTGTTGTTTCATTATATGTGAAGTAAGTGGTTACTTCAGGACCCAAGAGCCCCCCCCCCTTCTCAAGAGAAAACCCTGTGACTTCCCCGGCTGCCCATTAATCATTAGCGGAGCTTTTGTTTTATAACGTACATATTCTTGTAAAATGTATAATTATGTTGCTAAAATACAGATTTTCTCTGCCTGCGCGGGGTTAATGCACGGTCAGCATACTGCAGACTCCACTTCCTACCTCGTATCTTCCTGAATCACAACAGCCGGTGCCAGTCTCTGCTTTTCTATGCAAGAGTGAAGGGGCAGAAAAAGCGCAACCGAAGGCAGAGATTCAGACGCCGCACTGTTTTCCAGCTAATAGTGACACGCCTATATTTTTGGGGGACAGTTGACCCTCTGTGAATGTCCCTTTAAAGCAATGAATGGGATCACGAGGACGAAACTGAACAAATAATCCCCAGTAACGGCAGCAGAGTCGGGTTTAATTATGTAGCAAAAATGTTTAATCTTTGTTGTGATGCCAGGATTTTATTTACATGTACTAAATCTGCTCGACATTAAAATAGCGTAGACATATTTACAGAGCGCGGCTCGGCGCAGCATCGGAACAGGCCCAGTGCCACCCCCCCCCCCCCGCACCGCAGAACTCACCGGCACGGCTGTGGTTACATTACAATCCTGGCCTCCACGGTCTCCGTACAAACCCCACCCTCCCCTCCAAAACCGTAAGATTTTCTGGTAGGCGGCGCGTTCACTCCGGGTCACCTCTCGTCTGGACTCGTTTTAGAATTCTTCCTTTGTGTTTTGGGGTAAACGGAAACGCCAGAATTTCTATTGGGGAGGGAGGGGGGGTTAGAGGTAAAGTCTGAGCTCCAATCAGATTTTTATCGCGTGACTCGTTGGATTTGGGAAAAGTTATTAAATGCAGTTTCAAATGGAAATTTCCCAAAGAACCCAAAAGCGAAACAAGAAACTCAGAAAACGCAGTGGATTGAACCAGTGACCGTCTCTTGAACTACATTACCCGCAATGCTCTGCCGGCAAAGCTTCGGCCGGGGGCCGCAGCGCATTTTATTACTTCTCTGGATTTCATTCAGACATTTGTGGATTGAACAAACGATAATCTAAGAGAAGCGATGCCAGCCCTGACCGTCCCAGCAGCTTCCGCAGTGAAGACCCGAAGGTCCATCATCAGCACCAAGTGCCCACATCAGAGGGGCCTCGGGGAAAACGGATGGACAGAGCTTCCATGGAGCCGCACCTCACTTTCAGACGTATCAGGTGAACAGGTTTTGGGGACGGGAGCTAAGAAAATATAAATCTCATTATCCTTCTGATTTCCAGAATGTTCTTTACTCGTCGCTTTGGTTTCGCTCTTCAGAATTTTCCTGTGACTGCGCCTGTCACATGACAGGTGGAGCGCTCTGTGGAGGCGTGACATCTTGTACTTATGGCCACAGGACAGGTGGAGCGCTCTGTGGAGGCGTGACATCTTGTACTTATGGCCACATGACAGGTGGAGCGCTCTGTGGAGGTGTGACATCTTGTACTTATGGCCACATGACAGGTGGAGCGCTCTGTGGAGGCGTGACATCTTGTACTTATGGCCACAGGACAGGTGGAAGCGCTCTGTGGAGGCGTGACATCTTGTACTTATGGCCACATGACAGGTGGAGCGCTCTGTGGAGGTGTGACATCTTGTACTTATGGCCACATGACAGGTGGAGCGCTCTGTGGAGGCGTGACATCTTGTACTTATGGCCACATGACAGGTGGAGCGCTCTGTGGAGGTGTGACATCTTGTACTTATGGCCACATGACAGGTGGAGCACTCTGTGGAGGCGTGACATCTTGTACTTATGGCCACATGACAGGTGGAGCGCTCTGTGGAGGCGTGACATCTTGTACTTATGGCCACAGGACAGGTGGAGCGCTCTGTGGAGGCGTGACATCTTGTACTTATGGCCACAGGACAGGTGGAGCGCTCTGGGGAGGCGTGACATCTTGTACTTATGGCCACAGGACAGGTGGAGCGCCATGAGCAGGAATCCTTATGGGGGGGGCACCGTATCCGGCGCTAAATGGGAAACTGCAGATTTTCTGACGGTGAATTAATGACATTAACATGGGGGGGGGGGGGCATAATGTGGTCAAAATTAAATATTAACTGGGTGAGTCACCAGGTGACCCAAGAATATAACATGGGGCAGGCTCTTAAATCTCCCCCCCCCCAACCACTTTGGGGCAAATAAATGGGAAAATAACCTAATTGCAGGTTCACTAAACACTCGGCTCCCGCCGTACCACATCTCCCATCATGCTTTACCAGTTCAAGCCTCAGGGGAGACACTTGCCATCGACGCGGGCGGTCTGGGTTTGGCCCCATTGGTGAAATATAATATCTACGGGTACAAAGGCCCCCCCCCCTACATTATTGGGTTTCACTTTATTCAGTCAGCCATTTAATCCTGGGGATCCTTTGTAACGGGCGGTGAAGCTCGAGTTCTTTATGTGATTATTTCATGTATTTTAACCCTTCGCTGGCCTTTCGATACAAAACCCAGGACTCGTAAAGTCGAGCAGTGCGGCCGTCCACATCACCTGATACCAAGCGTCCCGGTGTGTCATGTGATTTGTGCGGGCACGGCAAAGCTCTGACACACACAGAACATGCGGCAATGCTTTGATATACGGACACAACCCAAGCTTGAATGTTAGTCCTGGGGTAATGCACCATCTCTGGCTCCTCCTCCCGCAGGCCGCTACACTCACAGTGAATACAGAGTGATGCACCATTGTATCCATGACGTGGCCGTGCCGGGGGGGGGGGTCCCGGGCAGGCGCAGCCTCAAAATAAAAATCCTAAAATACAATAAATTAATGTGACAGCGAGGTGCGCACCATCCCGTCCCTGCCGCCACACTCGCTCCCTCTGAGGCACAGCACCGCTGGGGTGGGTACACGTCCCGAACCAAACCCTATGTACATACGTGCAGGTTCATATACACGTAACGTGATTATCCAACACAACCAGAAAAACCTCAACGAAAATCCCACGATTCACCCAAATAAAATACAAAGCAACCCCCTCCCTGTCCACCACCGCCGCCCCCTCCCTGTCCAGCACCGCCCCCCCCCCAGGCTCCGCGTCTAGAATATTCTTTCATTTTTATTCACTAAAACAACATTAAATGAAACGTGATGAAACGCGGCACAGAACAGTCTAGAAAAATATCAAAGCTTCTGGAGTCCTGGCGCCCACGGCAGCCCCCGGGGGAAGGGGGAGGGGTCGGGTTCCGCCCCCAGAAACACAAACACTTTATTTTTTTTGTTCCTTCCAGATAATTTCATAGTCTTTATTATTTTTTTTTTATTTTTCTGTTTCTTTAAAAACCCCAGGATTTCAGTAAATTGTGCAAATGTAGCAGTAACACTATTGGCAGGAAGCCAGAGAGAGGTGGGGTTATTTGGGGTGGGGTTTAAGGAGCCATATCCGTTTTCTAGTAGGTTCTCCGTAGTCCTGATTGGCTGTGTAGTCCGCGGCTGTGATGGGTTTATATATATATATATATATAAAGGATTCTATGTCGTCTCCAACGTCTCTATGTACAATTTGTTCGTGGTCACATGACCGAGCCGGTGCAGCAGGCAGCGTTTTCTATATACGTTTTGTTTGGAGGCCACATGCGTCGGCGCGTGGTCAGTCCGCAGGCGTCCCCTCCCCCTCACTCTCCCATAGCCAATGCCAAGAGAACCACTAGTGGCGAACTCGGGCTTCAGCTGCCTAGCGCCATGGTGTCGATGACCTGCTCCAGTTTGCTCCGAAGCCTCTGACGCCGTGCCTGCTCGTCCTTCTCCAGCGCTGTTAAAATCTGAAAGAGATCAGATCAGTGAGGATCCACCAATAACCAGATTCTGCAGTGTGTGCCGTGCGACATGCGGGACCATGTGACAGGCTGACCGCGCGTGCAGACCACCCCAGGTCCTCGCTGCGTCTACATATACACCTGCACTGACAAACGCGAGACGAGGCGCACCATCCCGGGGAGCTTAGAATCTGAGGCTCGCGGTGAGAGGATTTAATACCGCGGCCTCAGACCCTCCATCTCCTCTGCACCGCACAGATAATGAGCCCCCCCCCCCCGGTGACATTTCACGTCACCTCGGAGCTGATTATTTTCCCATTAATTAGTAATTACCAATACAATTATCCTCATCATCGTAATAACCAAACGGCTCTAAATAGACCTCTCCGGCTGTTACCGTCCTCTGTCCATCAACAGGAAACAAACACACAAAGGATCATGGGAGCTGGAGTTACTAGTTACAGCCTAGACCTGGGAAACCTGCAGCAATTTCCACGCACAGAACAGAGCAAAGCGTGACGGGACGAGCTGCACATAATACAGAGAGGACACCATACAGGAAGCCTGGGATTTACACATACAGTGGATAGGGAAAGTCCACACCCCCCTCTGTTAAAATGTCCGGTTTCTGTGATGTAAAAAAATGAGACAAAGAAATTATTTCAGAACCTTTTCCCCCTTTATCCTCCCTGGCGATTATCCTGAGTGTGGCAGTGCTGAAAGCGGTAACCCGGAGCCACTCTCTGGCTCTATACCTACCTATCCCTGGGATCGCATTCTCCTCCAGCGATCGTGGCGTTCTGCTTCCCTTCCAGGAACCAGGAGGTCGCGATCGCACATTTGGTGTTACCGCTTCCAGCAATGCATTTAACCCCGAGCCACACTCTAATACCGCTAGGGAGCCAAATAAATTGTTCCGATTCTATAACACCTAAATATGTCAGGATCTTAATGCAACGAATAAACTGAACAACTCAATGAAAACCAGCCTGAAAGCTTTTATAAAAAGGATAATAATCTGGCTGTATAAGTGCCCCCCTCTTATAACTGGGGGTGTAGCTGTGTATAAGTGCCCCCCTCTTATAACTGGGGGTGTAACTGTGTATAAGTGCCCCCCTCTTATAACTGGGGGTGTAACTGTGTATAAGTGCCCCCCTCTTATAACTGGGGGTGTAGCTGTGTATAAGTGCCCCCCTCTTATAACTGGGGTGTAGCTGTGTATAAGTGCCCCCCTCTTATAACTGGGGTGTAGCTGTGTATAAGTGCCCCCCTCTTATAACTGGGGGTGTAGCTGTGTATAAGTGCCCCCCTCTTATAACTGGGGGTGTAGCTGTGTATAAGTGCCCCCCTCTTATAACTGGGGGTGTAGCTGTGTATAAGTGCCCCCCTCTTATAACTGGGGGTGTAGCTGTTATGTGCCCCCTCTTATAACTGGGGTGTAGCTGTGTATAAGTGCCCCCCTCTTATAACTGGGGGTGTAGCTGTGTATAAGCCCCCCTCTTATAACTGGGGGTGTAGCTGTGTATAAGTGCCCCCCTCTTATAACTGGGGTGTAGCTGTGTATAAGTGCCCCCCCTTATAACTGGGGGTGTAGCTGTGTATAAGCCCCCCTCTTATAACTGGGGGTGTAGCTGTGTATAAGTGCCCCCCTCTTATAACTGGGGGTGTAGCTGTGTATAAGCCCCCCTCTTATAACTGGGGTGTAGCTGTGTATAAGCCCCCCTCTTATAACTGGGGGTGTAGCTGTGTATAAGTGCCCCCCTCTTATAACTGGGGTGTAGCTGTGTATAAGCCCCCCTCTTATAACTGGGGGTGTAGCTGTGTATAAGCCCCCCTCTTATAACTGGGGTGTCTGTACTGTGTATAAGCCCCCCTCTTATAACTGGGGTGTAGCTGTGTATAAGTGCCCCCCTCTTATAACTGGGGGTGTAGCTGTGTATAAAGCCCCCCTCTTATAACTGGGGGTGTAGCTGTGTATAAGCCCCCCCTCTTATAACTGGGGGTGTAGCTGTGTATAAAAAAGGGGGGCACTTGTTGTTCAGTTCAGTTTGTCGCATTAAAAGAGGGAAAAAGTTCTGAAATGATTTATCTTTGTCTCATTTTACATCACAGAAACCAGGTTTGTAGACTTTTTCTAACCACTGCAATACACAGAGGACACAATACAGGGAGTCTGGCATTTTCACATAATACACAGGGGTCGTCTCCCCCTGCACTAACCTCGTCTCGGTACTTGGTGATGTAGGAGTAGATTTCGTGCAAGGCGCTCATGCTGTTGAATTGGCTCAGGTGTAGCCGTGATTGCTCCGCCAGGTAGGCGCTCATGTCCTGGTCGCTGATAACCGGCATTTTGGCGATATCCGCATAATACCTACATTACAAAAACACAATGTGAGAAACACGGATTCACACAGAGGCGGAGTGTTTACACAGCCAATCACACATGCCTTATTATCATAACTCCCGCCCCCGAGGGACAGGTTATCACCCAGGAGCTTATATTATGATGTCGCTAAAGACACCCCTTTCCCCCGGTCACAGTATGTTTCTATAATGCACACCTTTCCCATGCACCGCCATGACCCCCCCCCCCCGTTTACATGGAGCGGCTGTCGCGCCTGATGAGGATCCGATGCAATCAGTCGAGTCATTAACCGCAGCAATGACACAATCATACCCGGTGTCACTTTGCTTCCAGATAACCCCCGTATAATGAGCCGCGCTCTTTATTTGACATAAAATGTTGCTTTTTTAAATTTTTTCCTGCTGATTGCAGACATTTAGACCTAATCTCCTCCAGTTTGCGCCAGTCGTGTATTGACACCTCCTCTCACCTCACTGCTGCATCCTTGGCTCTATGCTTCAACACCTACTGAAGAAGCGATTTAATTCGTGAAACACGTTTGGGTGTGTTGCCCGTTCGTTATTTTTTTTAATAATAAATTAGCTTAATTTTAGCTTACTGCATCTTCATTATTATGCGCTATTGACCGTATCCCGATGGCTGCATGGGAGATCCGGTGCTCCCGCTAATATCACTGGCTGCTGACAAATCCAGTGTCTGATTGAGACACTCCAGAATGTGAGTAATATCACTTTTGTACCATTTAATTTTTTCACTCAGTTTGTTGCACTATGGTCTCTCTCGGTTTTATTTGAGGTACCAATCAACCCTAAACAGAGGAAGACCTGGAAAAAGATAAACAGCTGAAGGAACCGCTGACTCTGCCATTCTTTTCTTGTCTTCATCCTTGGCTCTAAAGCTGGCGTGGAACCTCATCCCCCATGATGCTTCGCTGGATGAATTTATAATACAATTCTACATGGGGGGGTGGGGCACTGACAGTCTGACCGTGCATGTGACCCTAATGGCAAACCATGTGTGGAGCAGAGCTCCCTGCAAGACACTGAGGTCCACGCTTTCTGGTGGAGACGTGCACTGAGGGTCCACGCTTTCTGGTGGAGACGTGCACTGAGGGTCCATGCTTTCTGGTGTAGACGTGCACACTGGACTTGGTGTATGGGAATGGAGGCATATTTGTAGGGTGCAGGCCCCATAATCGATATTAGTCCATTGGCCTTCGTGTGCAGAATGTTTGTGTACTGTGACCATGCAAGAATGCTATTGTCTGTCCAATGTGTATCTTGTTATCTGTTGAGAGGATTAGCCTCCCAGCCTACCCTTGTCTCAGGAATGTGCTGATGTCTGTTTATATTTGAATAGTTTGTAAATCTGCCTTGTCGGGCAAACATTGTCACATTATCTGATTCCTGGTACAATGGTTTATAAAATTACTGTGTGCCACTAATTGTTAATTTATGTAACGTCACTCTGTTCTCTAATGTATTCAGGCATTCTGATGATCGGCCTTTGATTACATGACGCCATATTGTTTCGTTCATGTCTGGACACATCTGGTTCACTTTAGGTGGGGGTGCCAGGGTGTAATTCTCCATTGTCTCAAGCCCCTCCTGGAACTGTATATATACAATAAAGGTGTTCAGTGTGTGTTTCATTCTGACCCTGAAAGACCCCAGATCTACAGCCTTGTCTTATTACTGGGGGCTGCTAGCATGTTCTATGTGACTCGGTCCTTAAGCTTCATCTGAGGACTGGAGGGAGGCACAAGAGTCTGCCTGGGTAGAACAACAGGGTCCAGCAAGGAAGTGCCATTAACAGATGTGACCCTGTTAGGTACCGAGATCTGTCACACACACTTTCTGGTGGAGGCGTGCACGCAGGTCCATGCTTCTGGTGGAGGCGTGCACGCAGGTCCATGCTTTCTGGTGGAGGCGTGCACGCAGGTCCATGCTTTCTGGTGGAGGCGTGCACGCAGGTCCATGCTTTCTGGTGGAGGCGTGCACGCAGGTCCATGCTTTCTGGTGGAGGCGTGCACGCAGGTCCATGCTTTCTGGTGGAGGCGGGCACGCAGGTCCATGCTTTCTGGTGGAGGCGGGCACGCAGGTCCATGCTTTCTGGTGGAGACGTGCACTGAGGGTCCATGCTTTCTGGTGTAGACGTGCACACTGGACTTGGTGTATGGGAATGGAGGCATATTTGTAGGGTGCAGGCCCCATAATCGATATTAGTCCATTGGCCTTCGTGTGCAGAATGTTTGTGTACTGTGACCATGCAAGAATGCTATTGTCTGTCCAATGTGTATCTTGTTATCTGTTGAGAGGATTAGCCTCCCAGCCTACCCTTGTCTCAGGAATGTGCTGATGTCTGTTTATATTTGAATAGTTTGTAAATCTGCCTTGTCGGGCAAACATTGTCACATTATCTGATTCCTGGTACAATGGTTTATAAAATTACTGTGTGCCACTAATTGTTAATTTATGTAACGTCACTCTGTTCTCTAATGTATTCAGGCATTCTGATGATCGGCCTTTGATTATATGACGCCATATTGTTTCGTTCATGTCTGGACACATCTGGTTCACTTTAGGTGGGGGTGCCAGGGTGTAATTCTCCATTGTCTCAAGCCCCTCCTGGAACTGTATATATACAATAAAGGTGTTCAGTGTGTGTTTCATTCTGACCCTGAAAGACCCCAGATCTACAGCCTTGTCTTATTACTGGGGGCTGCTAGCATGTTCTATGTGACTCGGTCCTTAAGCTTCATCTGAGGACTGGAGGGAGGCACAAGAGTCCGCCTGGGTAGAACAACAGGGTCCAGCAAGGAAGTGCCATTAACAGATGTGACCCTGTTAGGTACCGAGATCTGTCACACACACTTTCTGGTGGAGGCGTGCACGCAGGTCCATGCTTTCTGGTGGAGGCGTGCACGCAGGTCCATGCTTTCTGGTGGAGGCGTGCACGCAGGTCCATGCTTTCTGGTGGAGGCGGGCACGCAGGTCTATGCTTTCTGGTGGAGGCGTGCACGCAGGTCCATGCTTTCTGGTGGAGGCGTGCACGCAGGTCCATGCTTTCTGGTGGAGGCGGGCACGCAGGTCCATGCTTTCTGGTGGAGGCGGGCACGCAGGTCCATGCTTTCTGGTGGAAGCGGGCACGCAGGTCCATGCTTTCTGGTGGAGGCGTGCACGCAGGTCCATGCTTTCTGGTGGAGGCGTGCACGCAGGTCCATGCTTTCTGGTGGAGGCGTGCACAGAGATCCATGCTTTCTGGTGAGCCGTGTACGCAGGTCCATGCTTTCTGGTGGAGGCGTGCACAGAGATCCATGCTTTCTGGTGTGGCGTGCACAGAGATCCATGCTTTCTGGTGAGCCGTGTACGCAGATCCATGCTTTCTGGTGGAGGCGTGCACGCAGGTCCATGCTTTCTGGTGAGGCGTGCACAGAGATCCATGCTTTCTGGTGAGGCGTGCACAGAGATCCATGCTTTCTGGTGAGGCGTGCACAGAGATCCATGCTTTCTGGTGAGGCGTGCACAGAGATCCATGCTTTCTGGTGAGGCGTGCACGCAGGTCCATGCTTTCTGGTGAGGCGTGCACGCAGGTCCATGCTTTCTGGTGAGGCGTGCACGCAGGTCCATGCTTTCTGGTGAGGCGTGCACGCAGGTCCATGCTTTCTGGTGAGGCGTGCACGCAGGTCCATGCTTTCTGGTGAGGCGTGCACGCAGGTCCATGCTTTCTGGTGAGGCGTGCACGCAGGTCCATGCTTTCTGGTGAGGCGTGCACGCAGGTCCATGCTTTCTGGTGAGGCGTGCACGCAGGTCCATGCTTTCTGGTGAGGCGGACAGAGACCTGGAAGTCTCCATTGATCTTCCTCTAAGCGACAGGATTTCGTTGTATGAAGTGACCCCCAAGGCACCCGCTTACCTCTCTACCCAGCTCTTGTAGTTGGGGATGTCCTTGGCGTAGAGTAGCTTGTTACTTGGGGAGTCTTTGCCCAGTTTGTGCTCGGACGTGGAACAGGAATCCATGAAGGTCTGGGCGACCACCGATAGGCAGGCGTCCGTGATGCTGTTCTTGTGAATGTCGAACACAAACTGCGGGTTCTTGATCACGTTCACCCAGAATCTCAGCGGTAAGCTGGAAAGAGAGAGGGAGACGTGAGGTCGCGCTCGCTGCGTGCACAATTAGCCCAATCCATGCGCTCCGGGATGGATTGGGGTGTCGGGGAATTACAGTAAGTGCTCGCTTTGCGTCAGTCCTGAGGTGTGAAGCGCATCTGGTGAGCGGCTGAGACCAGAAAGATTAGGAGCCGTGTCACAGGCAGTGTGTGATCACTGACGAGCTGAGGCTAACAAGTGCAGAGCACTGCCTACCAACGTCACACCCCGCGCAGAGCACAATGCCTCAGCTGCTCTGCACACTGACACACGTGCCAGGACTGGAGTGGCCAGCAAGAGCATCTGTCAATCAGCAGAATCGTGACCATCCTCTGGCAGACCAAGATCTTATCGGCACGGTGTGTGCCATGCGTCCGTTTATAGGAAGATAATTTCTACTCAGCGATCAGTGATGTGGGACTCAGAGGACGCGCGGGACGCACAGAGGCTGAGGGAGGCCGCACAGAGCCGCGTCTTGCTCCTTCATGTATATAAAGAGACTCCCGTGTGACCCAAACTGCAAGCAGCACAAGGGGTTAAAAACAGGAGACCAGAGTCACCCCATTGTTTTGCACTGTGTAATGATGTCAGGTATAAATTCGTACACAAACCCCCCAGGGCATCACTCACCAGTTACTCTTCCACGTGTGCCGCACGTCGTAGTCCGTGATCTGGTGCTTGTCCGCCTGCTCGTCCAGGAAGTCGAACATGTACTTGATGGCGAGCGGGAGCGCGCTGCCTCGGTGCGCCGTGCTGAAGATCGTCTCAAACAAGTCATCCACAAACTTCTGCAGCGTGCCCTGCGAGAGAGGAGAGATCTGGCACGTGAGCGGCTCCGGCATCCTGCAACGCCGCATCGGGTAAGATGTGGTGGAAATCTGCCCCTCGCCAGCCACTCACATCCGGCTCTGCATATGGGCCCAATGAGTTAATGTGCAAACCCTGAAACCTGGCTGGATTATAACTTTACGGCCCCGGCAAATAACTCTATCAGGGGAGATATTTCCAGCCATTGCAGGAAAGCGGATTCCCTTCCTCCGAAACACAGCAGGCTCGGGGGTTACGCTGTGCTCCTACTAATGTGGCCGCTTGTAACATAATAGTGGGTGATTTGTGGCGTAGGCCCCCCCGGCTCCAGCTGCAGCCCCTCGTTCTGCTGACACGGAGGCATTAAATTGCCAATCAATGCCATACAGATGCCCCGGGAGCCGCGCGGTGTGAGTCGGAGCCAGGGGCGGATTCTGCAGAAAACGCAGACGATATTTACTTACAGCTGCTATTTGTTTTAGCCCCCCCCCCCATGTTAACATGGGGGGGGGATTTAGAGTTTCTAGCAGCTCGATCATTCTGAAAAATCCAGTTTTGTTCACTTTTTATTTTCCATTCCTGGCATTGAGGGTGGCAGGGGATGTAACATCGAATCACATCACCCCCCCCCCCCGTGAAATTAACCCAAAATTTACTGAAAGGCAGGGACTGTGCGAGTGATTCACTGCTCTGCCATGACCTCGGCTGATGATGTCACCCTGCAGGAAGCGAGAGGAGTGATGGGATGACATCATGCGCTCCTCACTGATGGCAGAGTGCAGCATGGGTAAATAAATCAGTAAAATGACAGAATACAAGCGCAGACCCTCGAGAGGGGGGGTTGAGGGGCAGCGGATGCTGGAAGGCGACCTGCAGAGTTCCACAATGTACGTCTCATGTCCACAGCTTGACCGGAAATCCCGCGGCGCCGGCCTAGCTGCTGTCTCTTACCTTGGTGGCCAAGAGGCGGGTGAGATAGATCTCAGAGACCATCTTGCTCCCTCTGTCACCTTCTCGCTGGTCCAGGTGATCGTGGTTCTTCACCAGGTGCCAGAGCTTAGTGCCGCTCTCCAAATCCGGGGTGATCATAGGTGTGCGTGAGCGCAGGCTGTCAGGACTGGAGGCCGTACGTAGCATGCTCTCTGCAAGGCGAGACCAAGGGCAGGTTAGCAAAACCCTCCAAATCCTCCACCCCGAGCTGGTTAACTGGTTAACACTTCACTCATTCCTCCCGTTAGATCCATTTAATGAACATCTCCCAAAAGCTTCCGGGAATAATGTTTCCTTGCTATGCCCCCCCAACGCAAATGGAGGAGCTTGAGGCGGTAACGGCCGCTCCACCGCTGACATTTCAAAGCCAATTATGAGCGATAATTAATTTCAGCTACGCTATCAATTCCCTTTGATTTGAGTCAGGATCCACGGTTTTAATTAGTCGCTAAAAGGAGGATAAAGCAGAGATTTGCTGGACCTGCAGACGGGCCTTTATTAGACAATAAAAAGAGCCCCCCCCCCCTCCTCGCCGGACCCAAACCTTGCCATGTCTGCAACGCTCACAGAGAGACCGAGCGCACCGATCAACGGCTCAACCACAGACAGCAAAATGGAAAGAATCAGAGAGGAGCAGGGCGGGGAACGAGGGGAGCACAAAGGAAAGAAGAGCGAGGGGAGCGCAAAGGAAGGAGCCGGAGCAAGGGGAGCGCAAAGGAAGGAGCCGGAGCAAGGGGAGCGCAAAGGAAGGAGCTGGAGTGATCAGAGCACAAAGGAAAGAGCCGGAGAGGAGCACAAAGGAAAGAGCCGGAGAGGAGCACAAAGGAAAGAGCCGGAGAGGAGCACAAAGGAAAGAGCCGGAGAGGAGCACAAAGGAAAGAGCCGGAGAGGAGCACAAAGGAAAGAGCCGGAGAGGAGCACAAAGGAAAGAGCCGGAGAGGAGCACAAAGGAAAGAGCCGGAGAGGAGCACAAAGGAAAGAGCCGGAGAGGAGCACAAAGGAAAGAGCCGGAGAGGAGCACGAAGGAAAGAGAAGGAGCGAGGGGAGCACAAAGGAAAGCGACGGAGCGAGGGGAGCACAAAGGAAAGAGCCGGAGGGAGGGGAGCACAAAGGAACGAGGGGAGCACAAAGGAAAGCGACGGAGCGAGGGGAGCACAAAGGGAAGCGATGGAGGGAGAGGAGCACAAAGGGAAGCGACGGAGGGAGAGGAACACAAAGGAAAGAGCCGGAGAGGAGCACAAAGGAAAGAGAAGGAGCGAGGGGAGCACAAAGGAAAGAGAAGGAGCGAGGGGAGCACAAAGGAAAGAGAAGGAGCGAGGGGAGCACAAAGGAAATAGCCGGAGCGAGGGGAGCACAAAGAAAAGCGACGGAGGGAGAGGAGCACAAAGGGAAGCGACGGAGGGAGAGGAACACAAAGGAAAGAGCCGGAGAGGAGCACAAAGGAAAGAGAAGGAGCGAGGGGAGCACAAAGGAAAGAGAAGGAGCGAGGGGAGCACAAAGGAAAGAGAAGGAGCGAGGGAGCACAAAGGAATAGCCGGAGCGAGGGGAGCACAGAAAAGCGACGGAGGGAGAGGAGCACAAAGGGAAGCGACAGAGGGAGAGGAGCACAAAGGAAAGAGCCGGAGAGGAGCACAAAGGATAGAGAAGGAGCGAGGGGAGCACAAAGGAAATACCCGGAGCGAGGGGAGCACAAAGGAAAGAGAAGGAGCGAGGGGAGCACAAAGGAAAGCGACGGAGCGAGGGGAGCACAAAGGAAAGAGCCGGAGGGAGGGGAGCACAAAGGAACGAGGGGAGCACAAAGGAAAGCGACGGAGCGAGGGGAGCACAAAGGGAAGCGATGGAGGGAGAGGAGCACAAAGGGAAGCGACGGAGCGAGGGGAGCACAAAGGGAAGCGATGGAGGGAGAGGAGCACAAAGGGAAGCGACGGAGGGAGAGGAACACAAAGGAAAGAGCCGGAGAGGAGCACAAAGGAAAGAGAAGGAGCGAGGGGAGCACAAAGGAAAGAGAAGGAGCGAGGGGAGCACAAAGGAAAGCGACGGAAGGAGGGGAGCACAAAGGAAAGCGACGGAAGGAGGGGAGCACAAAGGAAAGAGCCGGAGCAAGGGGAGCGCAAAGGAAGGAGCCGGAGCGAGGGGAGCACAAAGGAAAGAGCCGGAGCGAGGGGAGCGCAAAAGAAGGAGCCGGAGCAAGGGGCGAGCGAAGGAGGAAGGAGGGAGCGAGCAAAGGAAGGAGCCGGAGCAAGGGGAGCGCAAAGGAAGGAGCTGGAGTGATCAGAGCACAAAGGAAAGAGCCGGAGAGGAGCACAAAGGAAAGAGCCGGAGAGGAGCACAAAGGAAAGAGCCGGAGAGGAGCACAAAGGAAAGAGCCGGAGAGGAGCACAAAGGGTAGCGACGGAGGGAGAGGAGCACAAAGGGAAGCGACGGAGGGAGAGGAGCACAAAGGAAAGAGCCGGAGAGGAGCACAAAGGAAAGAGAAGGAGCGAGGGGAGCACAAAAGAAAGAGAAGGAGCGAGGGGAGCACAAAGGAAAGCGACGGAAGGAGGGGAGCACAAAGGCAAGCGACGGAAGGAGGGGAGCACAAAGGAAAGAGCCGGAGGGAGGGGAGCACAAAGAAAAGCGATGGAGGGAGGGGAGCACAAAGGGAAGCGACGGAGGGAGGGGAGCACAAGGGAAGCGACGGAGGGAGGGGAGCACAAAGGAAAGAGCCGGAGCGAGGGGAGCACAAAGGAAAGCGACGGAGGGAGGGGAGCACAAAGGAAATACCCGGAGCGAGGGGAGCACAAAGGAAAGCGACGGAGGGAGGGGAGCACAAAGGAAAGCGACGGAGGGAGGGGAGCACAAAGGAAAGCGACGGAGGGAGGGGAGCACAAAGGAAAGAGCCGGAGGGAGGGGAGCACAAAGGAAAGAGCCGGAGGGAGGGGAGCACAAAGGAAAGAGCCGGAGGGAGGGGAGCACAAAGGAAAGAGCCGGAGGGAGGGGAGCACAAAGGAAAGAGCCGGAGGGAGGGGAGCACAAAGGAAAGAGCCGGAGCGAGGGGAGCACAAAGGAAAGCGACGGAGCGAGGGGAGCACAAAGGAAAGAGCCGGAGCGAGGGGAGCACAAAGGAAAGCGACGGAGCGAGGGGAGCACAAAGGAAAGAGAAGGAGCGAGGGGAGCACAAAGGAAAGCGACGGAGCGAGGGGAGCACAAAGGAAAGCGACGGAGCGAGGGGAGCACAAAGGGAAGCGATGGAGGGAGAGGAGCACAAAGGGAAGCGACGGAGCGAGGGGAACAAGGGAAGCGATGGAGGGAGAGGAGCACAAAGGGAAGCGACGGAGGGAGAGGAACACAAAGGAAAGAGCCGGAGAGGAGCACAAAGGAAAGAGAAGGAGCGAGGGGAGCACAAAGGAAAGCGACGGAAGGAGGGGAGCACAAAGGAAAGCGACGGAAGGAGGGGAGCACAAAGGAAAGAGCCGGAGCAAGGGGAGCGCAAAGGAAGGAGCCGGAGCGAGGGGAGCACAAAGGAAAGAGCCGGAGCGAGGGGAGCGCAAAAGAAGGAGCCGGAGCAAGGGGAGCGCAAAGGAAGGAGCCGGAGCAAGGGGAGCGCAAAGGAAGGAGCTGGAGTGATCAGAGCACAAAGGAAAGAGCCGGAGAGGAGCACGAAGGAAAGAGCCAGAGAGGAGCACAAAGGGTAGCGACGGAGGGAGAGGAGCACAAAGGGAAGCGACGGAGGGAGAGGAGCACAAAGGAAAGAGCCGGAGAGGAGCACAAAGGAAAGAGCCGGAGAGGAGCACAAAGGAAAGAGAAGGAGCGAGGGGAGCACAAAAGAAAGAGAAGGAGCGAGGGGAGCACAAAGGAAAGCGACGGAAGGAGGGGAGCACAAAGGCAAGCGACGGAAGGAGGGGAGCACAAAGGAAAGAGCCGGAGGGAGGGGAGCACAAAGGAAAGAGCCGGAGGGAGGGGAGCACAAAGAAAAGCGATGGAGGGAGGGGAGCACAAAGGGAAGCGACGGAGGGAGGGGAGCACAAAGGGAAGCGACGGAGGGAGGGGAGCACAAAGGAAAGAGCCGGAGCGAGGGGAGCACAAAGGAAAGCGACGGAGGGAGGGGAGCACAAAGGAAAGCGACGGAGGGAGGGGAGCACAAAGGAAAGCGACGGAGGGAGAGGAGCACAAAGGAAAGAGCCGGAGGGAGGGGAGCACAAAGGAAAGAGCCGGAGGGAGGGGAGCACAAAGGAAAGAGCCGGAGGGAGGGGAGCACAAAGGAAAGAGCCGGAGGGAGGGGAGCACAAAGGAAAGAGCCGGAGGGAGGGAGCACAAAGGAAAGAGCCGGAGGGAGGGGAGCACAAAGGAAAGAGCCGGAGGGAGGGGAGCACAAAGGAAAGAGCCGGAGGGAGGGGAGCACAAAGGAAAGAGCCGGAGGGAGGGGAGCACAAAGGAAAGAGCCGGAGCGAGGGGAGCACAAAGGAAAGAGCCGGAGCGAGGGGAGCGCAAAGGAAAGCGACGGAGCGAGGGGAGCACAAAGGAAAGAGAAGGAGCGAGGGGAGCACAAAGGAAAGCGACGGAGCGAGGGGAGCACAAAGGAAAGAGAAGGAGCGAGGGGAGCACAAAGGAAAGAGAAGGAGCGAGGGGAGCACAAAGGAAAGCGACGGAGCGAGGGGAGCACAAAGGAAAGAGAAGGAGCGAGGGGAGCACAAAGGAAAGCGACGGAGCGAGGGGAGCACAAAGGAAAGAGAAGGAGCGAGGGGAGCACAAAGGAAAGCGACGGAGGGAGAGGAGCACAAAGGGAAGCGACGGAGGGAGAGGAGCACAAAGGAAAGAGCCGGAGGGAGGGGAGCACAAAGGAAAGAGAAGGAGCGAGGGGAGCACAAAGGAAAGCGACGGAGCGAGGGGAGCACAAAGGAAAGAGAGGGAGCGAGGGGAGCACAAAGGAAAGCGACGGAGCGAGGGGAGCACAAAGGAAAGAGAAGGAGCGAGGGGAGCACAAAGGAAATACCCGGAGCGAGGGGAGCACAAAGGAAAGAGAAGGAGCGAGGGGAGCACAAAGGAAAGCGACGGAAGGAGGGGAGCACAAAGGAAAGAGCCGGAAGGAGGGGAGCACAAAGGAAAGAGCCGGAGCAAGGGGAGCACAAAGGAAAGAGCCGGAGCGAGGGGAGCACAAAGGAAAGCGACGGAGGGAGAGGAGCACAAAGGGAAGCAACGGAGGGAGAGGAGCACAAAGGAAAGAGCCAGAGCAAGGGGAGCACAAAGGAAAGAGAAGGAGCGAGGGGAGCACAAAGGAAAGAGCCGGAGGGAGGGGAGCACAAAGGAAAGCGACGGAGGGAGGGGAGCACAAAGGAAAGCGACGGAGGGAGGGGAGCACAAAGGAAAGCGACGGAGGGAGGGGAGCACAAAGGAAAGCGACGGAGGGAGGGGAGCACAAAGGAAAGCGACGGAGGGAGGGGAGCACAAAGGAAAGCGACGGAGGGAGGGGAGCACAAAGGAAAGCGACGGAGGGGGGGAGCACAAAGGAAGCGACGGAGGGAGGGGAGCACAAAGGGAAGCGACGGAGGGAGGGGAGCACAAAGGGAAGCGACGGAGGGAGGGGAGCACAAAGGGAAGCGACGGAGGGAGGGGAGCACAAAGGGAAGCGACGGAGGGAGGGGAGCACAAAGGAAAGAGCCGGAGGGAGGGGAGGACAAAGGAAAGCGACGGAGGGAGGGGAGCACAAAGGAAAGAGCCGGAGGGAGGGGAGCACAAAGGAAAGAGCCGGAGGGAGGGGAGCACAAAGGAAAGAGCGGAGGGAGGGGAGCACAAAGGAAAGAGCCGGAGGAGGGGAGCACAAAGGAAAGAGCCGGAGCGAGGGGAGCACAAAGGAAAGAGCCGGAGCGAGGGGAGCACAAAGGAAAGAGCCGGAGCGAGGGGAGCACAAAGGAAAGAGCCGGAGCGAGGGGAGCACAAAGGAAAGAGCCGGAGGGAGGGGAGCACAAAGGAAAGAGCTGGAGGGAGAGAAGCGAGAGGAGCACACAGGATAGAAAACAGGGAGAAAAGAGGGAGGAAAGCAGGAGTGAGGGCGCACCAAGTAAAGAGATAAGACGGGAAAGAGGGGGAGAAACTGCAACAAACGACGACAGAAGGTGAGAGGAATCCTGAGAATGTAGAGTGAACATCGGAGAGGGACGCATCGTGCAGGCGAGTCACACACTCACCGTATCTGCTGAGAGACTTTGTGAACGTGGAGGAGTTGGAGATATTATAGGCAGAGTTCTGTTTCGGTACCAGCGCCACAGACGATCCATCTATAACCTGAGAATCAGAGAGCAACGTCTAAGTGATGTGATGACATCCCATGCGTAGAGATAATGAGGTTAGAAAGCGGCGCGAAAATATCCGGCAGGCTGGTCCAACCTCACCAGTCACCTTCCCTACAATGTGAGCATTTCTAGACATGAGGACTCGTAAAATTATTCAATATGGAGGAGACGTCCCCATCGCATCCCTAATCCTCCGAGCCCGCACGGCTTTGCAGGGGGATCAGTGAACACATGATACCCTCGAAACCCCAGCTCCAGTGCCCCCCGCGACCCCACTACCTGATAATGAGCCAGCGTGTTGAGCCGCTTCCAGTCGTTGTCGATCTTGGTGGTCACGTCTTCATCTTGCAGGATAATCCTCGCCATCCGCCCCTGGCGCCATTCTGTGAGAACGGAAAAAAATCACGAGAGTAAAACCTCACATTTTTAACAGATTTACTGTATTTAGCGGAGCGGCTCCTGCCCCCGCGTTACTGAGGGGGGCAATGGATTTAATAAAGGTAGAATTATCTCCCCGCCCTGTATGCGCCACCATTGCCAGGAAACTTTGCTTTCACATGTTTGTGCCCCCCCGCAGAGACAATGTTTAATTAATGCAGGAATTAAGAAAATCTAAAATCAAGGAAATTAAGAATTGTTACCCGGGCGGGGCAACGTTATTAATGTGAAGCAATCGTCATGGAAACCGGAGAATTAGCACGTCACCAGTGGGCATCAGACCCCGCCCCCCCCCCCCCATTGGCCGCGCGGCAGAAGGATCTTACCGAGGTCCATGTCCCCGGCTTTGGGTCTCTGGGAGTAGGGCACCCCTTTGTACACGGCGTCCAGGAGCTTCTCCTTCACCTGGGTGATTGTGTCGCAGTTTAGCACCTTGACGGGGATCTCTGGCGCGTTCTCGTTCTCTGGATTCACACAGTTCAGGGTCTGTGAAGAGACGGCGACGTCACAGCGAGGAATGCAGAGAGTTACGAGCCACGAGAACAGGAAGGGGGGAGGTTTCTATGATTATGGGGGGCTCATTATACACAGACCCCTGCTGACCTCTGAACCCACTGACCAAGGGGCAACCACAGAGCAGGATGGAAGCAGACACGTGGGCGACACAAAGTGGGGAGGGGGCCGAGCCGCTATCTGCCATGAAATGGATTGAAGAATCCGGCCATAGAAGTGCCACCCGCACGAGGTGGGGGAGGGGCATTGCCCACCGGTATGGCCACGGAAACGGCGCAAGGCGCAGCGGCTGAACTTACTTGAGGCGAGCGGCAACATGTTTCATCGCTCAGCCCAACGTCATCGGGGCAAGGATTCTTCAATCCATTACAAGGGCAAGCAGAGAGACGAGAGGAGAGAACAGAGAGACCAATGAGAAACAGCTGCGCTCCGGGGCCACGGGGGTCAGGGAACCCATGGGACAAGAGGGACGCAACATCAGCCACAAGCCAGCGTGGCCTTAACATGCAGGGGCCGACATGGTCTCATGTAACGGCCCCAAAACAGACTCAAAATGCAGGGGCCAATATATAGGAACAGACTACAACCTCAGCATGCAGGGGCCCAATGTATAGAGACCTCAGGATGCAGGGGCCTATGTATAGGGACCCCAAAACAACCTCAACATGCAGGGGCCCAATGTATAGAGACCTCAGGATGCAGGGGCCAATGTATAGGGAACCCACCACAACCTCAGCATGCAGGGCCCAATGTATAGGGACCCCACCACAACCTCAGCATGCAGGGGCCCAATGTATAGAGACCCCACCACAACCTCAGCATGCAGGGGCCCAATGTATAGAGACCTCAGGATGCAGGGGCCTATGTATAGGGACCCCAAAACAACCTCAACATGCAGGGGCCCAATGTATAGAGACCTCAGGATGCAGGGGCCAATGTATAGGGACCCCACCACAACCTCAGCATGCAGGGGCCCAATGTATAGGGACCCCACCACAACCTCAGCATGCAGGGGCCCAATGTATAGAGACCTCAGGATGCAGGGGCCAATGTATAGGGACTCCACCACAACCTCAGCATGCAGGGGCCCAATGTATAGGGACATCAGGATGCAGGGGCCAATGTATAGGGACCCCACCACAACCTCAGCATGCAGGGGCCCAATGTATAGAGACCTCAGGTTGGAGGGGCCAATGTATAGGGAACCCACTACAACCTCAGCATGCAGGGGCCCAATGTATAGGGACACCACCACAACCTCAACATGCAGGGGCCCAATGTATAGGGACCCCACCACAACCTCAACATGCAGGGGCCCAATGTATAGGGACCCCACCACAACATGCAGGGGCCCAATGTATAGGGACCCCACCACAACCTCAACATGCAGGGGCCCAATGTATAGGGACCCCACCACAACATGCAGGGGCCCAATGTATAGGGACCCCACCACAACCTCAGCATGCAGGGGCCCAATGTATAGAGACCTCAGGATGCAGGGGCCAATGTATAGGGACCCCACCACAACCTCAGCATGCAGGGGCCCAATGTATAGGGACCCCACCACAACCTCAGCATGCAGGGGCCCAATGTATAGAGACCTCAGGATGCAGGGTCCAATGTATAGGGACCCCACCACAACCTCAACATGCAGGGGCCCAATGTATAGAGACCTCAGGATGCAGGGGCCTATGTATAGGGACCCCACCACAACCTCAGCATGCAGGGGCCCAATGTATAGAGACCTCAGGATGCAGGGGCCTATGTATAGGGACCCCACCACAACCTCAGCATGCAGGGGCCCAATGTATAGAGACCTCAGGATGCAGGGGCCTATGTATAGGGACCCCACCACAACCTCAGCATGCAGGGGCCCAATGTATAGAGACCTCAGGATGCAGGGGCCAATATATAGGGACCCCACCACAACCTCAGCATGCAGGGGCCCAATGTATAGAGACCCCACCACAACCTCAACATGCAGGGGCCCAATGTATAGAGACCTCAGGATGCAGGGGCCTATGTATAGGGACCCCACCACAACCTCAGCATGCAGGGGCCCAATGTATAGGGACCCCACCACAACCTCAGCATGCAGGGGCCCAATGTATAGGGACCCCACCACAACCTCAACATGCAGGGGCCCAATGTATAGAGACCTCAGGATGCAGGGGCCAATGTATAGGGACCCCACCACAACCTCAGCATGCAGGGGCCCAATGTATAGGGACCCCACCACAACCTCAACATGCAGGGGCCCAATGTATAGAGACCTCAGGATGCAGGGGCCAATGTATAGGGACCCCACCACAACCTCAACATGCAGGGGCCCAATGTATAGAGACCTCAGGTTGGAGGGGCCAATGTATAGGGAACCCACTACAACCTTAGCATGCAGGGGCCCAATGTATAGGACATGGCTTTTACATGGGGGACTCAGCACAACCTCGTCATGCAGGGGTTAATGTATGGGGACTCCTGCATGGCCTCATCATGCATGGGTTAATGTGTGGGGACCCTGCACGGCCTCATCATGCATGGGTTAATGTGTGGGGACCCTGCACGGCCTCATCATGCATGGGTTAATGTGTGGGGACCCTGCATGGCCTCATCATGCATGGGTTAATGTGTGGGGACCCTGCACGGCCTCATCATGCATGGGTTAATGTGTGGGGACCCTGCACGGCCTCATCATGCATGGGGGACCCTGCACGTTCTGGCAATGCAGGGGTTATTGTACGTAATTCTGGTATTACAGGACATACTTGAAAACGAGAGAAATCTCAATGTATCCTTCCTGGTAAAATCCTTTATAAATAAATAAATAATGTGGGCATAAAGCGGGCGTCTTATCAGCTGCTCGAGTGCAGCCGTTATGGTTCTATGACCCCACTTTACACACACGAATCGTGCGTCCGTACAATGCTTCCCCCATTTCTTGGGGACTCGGAGGAACAGAAGCTCCCGACATTTTTTTTCTCTGTCCATAGAACCGGGGGCTGAGTTGGACGATGTGGCCGTTGGCCAAGATTTACGTCTTTATCGGTCACTACCAAACTCGGGAGAACATCGTGAAGAACAACGCATCGCAAACTGGAGGCAGAGGAGGATCAATCCGGCTTGACCGAACCAAAACATTCCCTATTCTCAGCAAGACCTCCTCGCCCGAGTTGGACATGGAGATCAGAGTGGATCTTTGTGGGCATCGAGTATGTAACCGGATTAACCAAACGAACCAGCAACAAACTGTACACTGCGCACATCATGCCGGCCGCCGGCACAGCCAGAACAACACAAAAGGGAATGATGAAGCAACGTGCAAAAACAAGCAGATGCAGGAGAACCATAAAGCTCTGTGTGAGAGAACCTCGGCAGAGGGCAACGCGGCAGAAAATCCCCGGTGGCACGGTTGCTCCCCCCCCCCTTCTTGCAGATGAAAGCCTCAGGAGAGAACACATAACAGGTCTCTGGCCATGGTACCCGTATTACTCCCGGTACTAACCAGCATCTTGTAGTCGATCTGCTGGCGGATCAGCTTGTCCTCGCTCAGTGAGTAACGTGCTTCTCCTGTGATGGCGTCGATAGGGCCTTTCTCCATCTGCTGCTTGATGGCGCAGTGCAGCATGAAGAGGGGCTCGCCGGCACATTCCTGCAGGACAAAGGGAGCAAAGCACGGGTAAGGCGGGGCTGGTGGATTCAGGGCGACACATATTTACGTTCCCAAGAACCACTGGGCCTCCACCGGGCAGGACCTGGAGGATCTAACAGGGAGCACAATGGGCAGTGTTTTACATTGATATGTAGAAAATGGGATGACCCCCTCCCCTTATCAGAGGAAAAGTGCCCCCACCTGAATGTGCAACCAAATCCCCCAAATGGGCATGAACCTCAATATTCCTATTTGCACCAGAAAAGAGATCCCTTGGTGATTGGCCTCCAGGGCTGCGTGAATTAAATCAAAACCTTTATTAAATAAGATATAACCAAGTATCACTCGAAGAATATCCACTTGGTTGGACTGACCTCATGGTGTACGTGCGGAATATACGTGAATGATCGGTGGTATATTACCTCTATCACATTAACACAAAGACTTAATGCTGTCCACCACACATCCTCCAAAGTTTGGAGGACGTATGGCGAAGCTTGCAGGACATATGGCGCAGTTTGGAGGACGCATGGTGCAGTGGATCCATGGCGCAGTTTGGAAGACACGTGGCGCAGTTTGGAGGACACATGGTGGAATGGATGCATGGAGGAGTTTGGAGGATGCATGGTGGAGTGGATGCATGGTGGAGTGGATGCGTGGTGGAGTGGATGCGTGGTGGAGTGGATGCGTGGTGGAGTGGACGCGTAGTGGAGTTTGGAGGACGCATGGTGGAGTTTGGAGGACGCGTGGTGGAGTTTGGAGGACGCGTGGTGGAGTTTGGAGGACGCGTGGTGGAGTTTGGAGGACGCGTGGTGGAGTTTGGAGGACGCGTGGTGGAGTTTGGAGGACGCGTGGTGGAATAGATGCATGGTGGAGTTTGTAGGATGTGTGGTGGATGGCATTATATGTCTTTGTGTTAAGGAGATAGCGATAATATACCAATGACTCGAGAGGCACCAAAAACCCGATCCACTGATTCACGCAACATGGCACCCCTCAAAAGGATCAGCGCCCCCACGCCTTCTGCTGGAGCCTTTTAATAGACAAGGCTTCCTGACGCAGGACTCGAAACGCGTCTACATGGGGAGCCAGTGATTTAATACACATAGGAGAGACGGAGGAATTCTCCCCCCGGACGCTCAGCCGCCGCGGATTTGGCCGTTATCTCCAATAATACATGGTTTATAATAATAATAAAAGAAGAGCTAGAAATGAGGAGGACCGGCAGCCTGAGTGCCGCAAACACCTACACGTGATCTTTCCTCATTCGGGTCGACTTCGGTGCGAGTGCTCGCCTGTCACCATATGCTGTTAGCATCTCGTTAGCATCTGCAGTAATTAAAGAGACAGATGCTAACGAGCAGGAGCCGGCATACATCATCCCCAGACCTTCCAACACGGCGCTTGTCTTTGAAATTATGGTTCATTTGCAAACTTAGCTTCATTAATTCAGCTTAGGGAAGGATCTGAGCCGGAGCAGCCTGAGCTTATTAATGGTTCCTCCGGTAATGGAGGCAGCGTCAGGCGTCTCTAGAGCCAAGGAATGTCCACCATTGGATTAATAGGCCCCCATGGATGTGGTGCTATGTATAGAGCGTGGTGTCGTATCTGGGTGGATTGCAGACCCATTTATGGAGGCTATTTGGGGTAGATCACATGACTCAGGAACTTATGACGAAGCCGATCTGTGGCGATGTTCTACAGTGGAGCAATCGCCCTGGAAACCAGCAGAGTCCTCCTGCAGATTGTTACGCTTGTAGTGTGTTGCTCTTGACACAGAATATACCGCCGCGTTTCACGCCTCACCCTGGAGTCTCTGATCTTTACCGCATTCCTGTCAATGGACGGACCATTTGTGCCGAGTGCCGGATCGCCAAGCGGAAAATCTGCGATGAGTTTGTTGAGGAGATGGAGCTCATCAGGCAATTACTGCCAGGTGCCATTCAACCAACGCCATACCCTCATCACCTACTGCCATTTGCCTTTCAACTATTGCCATGCCCACATCACCTACTGCCAGGCGCCCCTTAACTGAAGCCATGCCCTCATCAACTACTGCCAGGCGCCCCTTAACTGAAGCCATGCCCTCATCAACTACTGCCAGGCGCCCCTTAACTGAAGCCATGCCCTCATCAACTACTGCCAGGCGCCCCTTAACTGAAGCCATGCCCTCATCACCTACTGCCAGGCGCCCCTTAACTGAAGCCATGCCCTCATCAACTACTGGCACCTGCCCCTCAACCGACGCCATGCCCTCATTATTTGCCAGGCACCCCTCACCCGATGCCAGGCCCTCATTATCTACTGGCAATGCGCTCCTCACCCGATGCCAGGCCCTCATTATCTACGGCCAGGCGCCCCTCACCCGATGCCAGGCCCTCATTATCTACGGCCAGGCGCCCCTCACCCGATGCCAGGCCTTCATTATATACGGCCAGGCGCCCCTCACCCGATGCCAGGCCCTCATTATATACGGCCAGGCGCCCCTCACCCGATGCCAGGCCTCATTATATACGGCCAGGCGCCCCTCACCCGATGCCAGGCCTTCATTATATACGGCCAGGCGCCCCTCACCCGATGCCAGGCCCTCATTATATACGGCCAGGCGCCTCACCCGATGCCAGGCCCTCATTATATACGGCAGGCGCCCCTCACCCGATGCCAGGCCCTCATTATATACGGCCAGGCGCCCCTCACCCGATGCCAGGCCCTCATTATATACGGCCAGGCGCCCCTCACCCGATGCCAGGCCTTCATTATATACGGCCAGGTGCCCCTCAACCAACACCATACCCTCATCACCTACTGCCATTTGCCTTTCAACTATTGCCATGCCCACATCACCTACTGCCAGGCGCCCCTTAACTGAAGCCATGCCCTCATCAACTACTGCCAGGCGCCCCTTAACTGAAGCCATGCCCTCATCAACTACTGCCAGGCACCCCTTAACTGAAGCCATGCCCTCATCAACTACTGCCAGGCGCCCCTTAACTGAAGCCATGCCCTCATCAACTACTGGCACCTGCCCCTCAACCGACGCCATGCCCTCATTATTTGCCAGGCACCCCTCACCCGATGCCAGGCCCTCATTATCTACTGCCAATGCGCTCCTCACCCGATGCCAGGCCCTCATTATCTACGGCCAGGCGCCCCTCACCCGATGCCAGGCCTTCATTATATACGGCCAGGCGCCCCTCACCCGATTGCCAGGCCCTCATTATATACGGCCAGGCGCCCCTCACCCGATGCCAGGCCTTCATTATATACGGCCAGCGCCCCTCACCCGATGCCAGGCTTCATTATATACGGCCAGGCGCCTCACCCGATGCCAGGCCTTCATTATATACGGCCAGGCGCCCCTCACCCGATGCCAGGCCCTCATTATATACGGCCAGGCGCCCCTCACCCGATGCCAGGCCTTCATTATATACGGCCAGGCGCCCCTCACCCGATGCCAGGCCCTCATTATATATGGCCAGGCGCCCCTCACCCGATGCCAGGCCCTCATTATATACGGCCAGGCGCCCCTCACCCGATGCACTCTGGATTCCATTGTGGTTTTGGTTCTTGTGTAAAAACGGTTTTTGTTGTGATTGTTTAAATGTCTTAATATTTTCCCGTCGCTCTATATGTGCCACAAACCCGGATGAGACGCAGTGCGCAGGAGAGCATTCCTAACGTTCACCTTCCTATTCCGGGAAAGAACAAATAACCGAGTGGCCGAATGAAGCAAACACAGAGCAAACACACGGCAAAACCAGAGCACAAGAAAAAACGAGGGGCAGCGCCGCACTCACCTTCAAAAATTTGTAAAGGAGAAACGTGAACCAGTTTGTCAGCATCTTCTCAGCTACGGACTCCGTCCTGCGAGGAGAGAGGAGACAAGCAAGGGTTAATGCGGGCAGAGAGAAACATCCCGCACACCAATCACAGCGCCCACAAACAGTATAACAGGAATGCGGCATCACAACAAAACCAACAACTGCAAGACAAAGTCTGACAAAGGGGCAAAAATCTGCCGTGCAGACGCAACAGAGGCTGACCCCCCCAAACCAAGGAGGGGAAGAACACCTAAACAGCGTGAAACCACAAGATCTGTCACGGCGTGCATCACATCCCGCGGCTAAATCCCAGGAAACCACAGGCATCACAACCTGCAGCTAAACGGAGCGAAACCACGAGCATCACGTCCCACAGCTAAATGCCAGAAAACCAAGGGCATCACATCCCACGAATAAATGCCAGGAAGCCACGGGCATCACATCCCACGGCTAAATGCCAGGAAGCCACGAGCATCACATCCCACGACTAAATGCCAGGAAGCCACGGGCATCACAACCCACGGCTAAATGCCAGAAAACCAGGGGCATCACATCCCACGGCTAAATGCCAGAAAACCAGGGGCATCACATCCCACGGCTAAATTCCAGGAAGCCACGAGCATCACATCCCACGACTAAATGCCAGGAAGCCACGGGCATCACAACCCACGGCTAAATGCCAGAAAACCAGGGGCATCACATCCCACGGCTAAATGCCAGAAAACCAGGGGCATCACATCCCACGGCTAAACGGTATGAAACCACGAGCATCACATACCATGGCTAAACGGCATGAAACCACGAGCATCACGTCCCACGGCTAAATGCCAGGAAACCACGAGCATCACATGCCGCGGCTAAACGGCATGAAACCACGAGCATCACATCCCACAGCTAAACGGCATGAAACCACGAGCATCACGTCCCACGGCTAAATGCCAGGAAACCACGAGCATCACATGCCGCGGCTTAACGGCATGAAACCACGAGCATCACGTCCCACGGCTAAACGGCATGAAACCACGAGCATCACGTCCCACAGCTAAACGGCATGAAACCACGAGCATCACGTCCCACGGCTAACTGCCAGGAAACCACGAGCATCACATCCCACAGCTAAATGCCAGAAAACCACGAGCATCACGTCCCACAGCTAAATGCTAGTATACCACGGGCATCACATCCCACGGCTAAATTCCAGGAAGCCACGAGCATCACATCCCGCGGCTAAACGGCATGAACCTCTGCATCTCTCCCTCCCTCCTCTCGTCCCACATGATGGCCTCGCATGAGCTCCTCTGTTTCCTCAGAACATGGTCTCCCTCTAACTCTCGTGCTGCCAATCACTCCCACTCCCACAAATCCCATTCCCACCTTCTCTTTCTCACCCTCCTGCTGTTACTCTATTCAGGTGACATATCCCCTAACCCTGACCCCACAACACATCCAATACTTCCCTCTCATCCTATCTCCATCGCACATAAATCACCTCCCTGCAAGCCCAGCAACCTCATTCCCATAATCCCTCAGCGCCTGTCCTCTTTCTCCTGCGCCCTCTGGAACGCTCGCTCTGTGTGCAACAAACTCACAGCCGTCCATGACCTCTTCCTTTCAAACTCCTTCAACCTCCTAGCTTTAACTGAAACCTGGCTAACCCCCTCTGACACGGCCTCCGTTGCTGCTCTCTCACATGGAGGTCTACACTTGAGCCATACCCCCAGACCGGGTGAGAGAAATGGTGGCGGGGTCGGACTCCTGCTCTCTCCCACCTGCACCTACCAGCATCTCCCTCCACCCCCATCCCTCTCCTTCTCCTCCTTCGAGACACACTGCATCCGCCTGTTCTCTCCTCTGGCTCTCAGGGTGGCAGTCATCTACCGCCCACCGGGACCAACCTCCCAGTTCTTTGACCACTTTGCTACCTGGCTTTCTCACTTCCTGTCTTCTAATCTTCCATGCCTAATTCTCGGGGACTTCAACATTCCCACTGATGATCCTTCCGCCCCTGCTGCCTCCAAACTTCTTTCACTCACGTCCTCCCTTGGACTCACACAATCCTCTTTACCCACCGTGATGGTCACGCTATTGACCTTGTCTTTTCCAACCTCTGCTCCATTTCTGAGTTCAACTGTCGCCCCTTCCCCATCTCTGACCACCACCCTTCTCTCTTTCAACCTAAACACCCTGCTCCCCCACCCCGCACACCCTGCTCCCCCACCCCGCACACACACTCACAGAAATCTACATGCTGTGGACCCCCATCAATTTTCCAACCTACTTCACCTGCCCTGATGCTGCCACTAATCACTATAACACTACTCTTATCTCTGATCTAGACACTCTTGCTCCTCTTCGACTCTGTAAGGCCCCACGCCGCCAGCTTCAGCCCTGGCACACCCTCCAAACTCGCTACCTGCAAAGATGCTCCCGCACTGCAGAGCGTGCCTGGAGGAAATCCCGCTCTGAAGCTGATTTTGTTCACTTCAAGTTTATTCTCCGGTCATACACCTCTGCCCTCCACTTGGCCAAACAATAATCCTTCTCATCTCTTATATCTACGCTGTCCTCCAACCCTAAACGGCTCTGGTCCACCTTCAACACCCTCCTCTACCCACCTGCACCTCCCCCCACAGCTGCCTTCAGCGCTCAAGACCTGGCAGACTACTTCCTCAGTAAAACTCTAACTATCAGAAGCAACATCCCAACACAAGATAGTTATCTGCCACCTCCACTCCCACAGGTCCCCTCTGCCGCTTCCTCCCAGCCACTGAGGAGGAAGTCAATTCCTTATTGTCCTCCTCACATCTCACCACGTGCCCGCTCGACCCCATTCCCTCACATCTAATTCCTCCCCTCTCCTCCTCCTCACCCCTGCTCTCACACACATCTTCAACCTATCTCTCTCCACTGGCTCCTTTCCATCCGCCTTCAAACACGCGCTAGTTACCCCTTTACTAAAGAAACCATCCCTAGACCCAACTCTCCATCCAACTACCGCCCTGTATCCCTGCTTCCCTTCACATCAAAGCTCTTAGAAAAACTAGTCTTCAACCGCCTCTCCCTCTTCCTGTCATCCAATTCCTACTTGACCCCCTGCAATCTGGCTTCCGTCCCCTACACTCAACTGAAACTGCCCTCACCAAAGTCACCAACGACCTCCTAACTGCTAAAAAACACGGCCACTATTCTATTCTCATCCTGCTTGACCTCTCGGCTGCTTTTGACACTGTTGACCACCCCCTCCTTCTACAGACCCTCAGCTCTCTTGGTCTCGGTGACACTGCACTTGCTTGGGTTGACTCCTATTTATCCAACAGGTCCTTCTGTGTGTCCTTTGCTGGTAACTCCTCCTCATTGCCTCTATCTGTTGGTGTACCTCAAGGCTCTGTCCTTGGTCCTCTGCTCTTTTCCATCTACACCTCCTCCCTGGGCAAAATCATCAACAGCTTTGGCTTTAATTACCACCTCTACGCTGATGACACTCAGATCTACCTCTCTACCCCTGATCTCTCTCCCCCTGTCCTTTCAAAAGTCAGTGACTGTTTATCTGGCATCTCCTCCTGGATGGCCTCCCACCACCTAAAGATCAACATGTCAAAGACTGAGCTCCTACTTATTCCTCCCTCCAATGCCTCCCCACCTCCTGACTTCTCTATCACGGTGGAGGGTATCACCATTTCCCCATCAAACCAAGTTCGCTGTCTTTGAGTTACACTTGACTCTGCTCTTTCCTTCATCCCCCACATAAAGTCTCTTTCCTCCTCCTGCCGATACCAACTGCGTAATATTTCCAGAATTCGGCCATTTCTTACCGCCGTCACCACAAAACAACTCATACACGCCCTGGTAATCTCCCGACTCGACTATTGCAATAATCTCTTATCTGGCCTCCCTCTGTCCGCCTCTCCCCCTACAATCCATCCTGAACGCCTCCGCCAGGCTAATTCACCTCACCCGCCGCTCTGTCTCTGCCGCTCCCCTCTGCGAGTCCCTTCACTGGCTCCCCATCCACTGCAGAATTAAGTTCAAAATCCTTATCCTTACCTACAAAACCCTCACTAACTCAGCGCCCCACTACCTGTCCTCACTAATCACCAAATACACCCCAGCCCGCTCCCTAAGGTCAAACAGTGACCTGCGCCTAGCTTCTCCCCGCATCACCTCTTCCCATGATAGACTGCAGGATTTCTCACGCGCAGCCCCCACTCTCTGGAACGCTCTCCCTCGTACTGTCAGACTTTCCCCTAACTTCTCTTCCTTCAAACGCTCCCTTAAAACATTCCTATTTAGGGAAGCCTACCACCCAACTCACTGACGCAACCATCAATCACTCTCACCTTACAGTCCTCTCCTCCTGTTTCCAACCCCAACCCTCCCAGATTGTGAGTTCCTACAGGAATAGGGCCCTCATCTCCTCCTGTACTGTTTGTCAAATGTTGTTCAATGTATTGTAACCCTGTCTATACTGTGCTTATTGTACAGCGCTGCGGAATATGCTGGCGCTTTATAAATAAAGAATAATAATAATAATAATAATGTCAGTGAATTGCCCTGTTGTTCAGTGGTTTCATTCACAGGTTTAATCAGGCGAATCCCATAGGTTTCAATGTTAAAAATATTCCCGTTTTAATTCAATTTCTAATAAACCCATTGTACAGCGCTGCGGAATATGCTGGCGCTTTATAAATAATGAATAATAATAATCCCGCGGCTAAACGGCAGGAACCCACGAGCATCACATCCCGCGGCTGAACGCCAGGAAACCACGGGCATCACATCCCACGGCTAAACGGTGAGTTAAACCCGTGCATTTAGTGCCGACTCTGCCCGTTGTATTAAGGGACACTGGACGTAGCTCAGCAGTGAAACGTCACGGATTGCAAGCTCTTGCGTCTCCTCCCAGTAATTCTCTTAATGAAGGAGCCGCTGCCGGTGACTGGATGTGAAGCCGGTGGAAGTCGTAAGCATCTCATTGATCTCAGTATAAATTAGTTTCTCGCCTGGAATCGCCCCGGGGAGCCTGAAACGGCAGCCGGCAGCTCTGTAACCGCGAAGATTCCAACATCAAAGGCTTTACCCAGACGGGAAACCCTCTAATGAGCCGCGGCAACGCACCACCAACACGCCTTCCATAGCATAATCCCCCGCTCATCCGGCAACAAAGGGTTAAGCACCATACGGCACCAAGTCTGTCAAACATCACAACATCACTTTGATTCGATGTGTGCTCCTGCAGTGAGCGACGCCGGAGACCGCAGCCTCTGAGCACGAGGGAGAGGGGTTAAACCTCCCACCCCACCTGTATATATATATACCAGAAAACAAACACTAAGGACACTCTGCGGCTTCAACTTCTTAAATTTGAAGGAAAAAAAAATTGAAGTAAATTCAATCTGAAGTAACTGACCATGTGACACAAATTAACCCTTTCCCTGGGGACTATCCTCCTGCATGGCATTTAACCCTTTCCCTGGGGACGAGCCTCCTGCATGGCATTTAACCCTTCCCTGGGGACGAGCCTCCTGCATGGCATTTAACCCTTTCCCTGGGGATGAGCCTCTTGCATGGCATTTAACCCTTTCCCTGGGGACTAGCCTCCTGCGTGGCATTTAACTCTTTCCCTGGGGACTAGCCCGCTGCATGGCATTTAACCCTTTCCCTGGGGACTAGCCCGCTGCATGGCATTTAACCCTTTCCTGGGGACGAGCCTCCTGCATGGCATTTAACCCTTTCCCTGGGGACTAGCCCGCTGCATGGCATTTAACCCTTTCCCTGGGGACTAGCCTCCTGCATGGCATTTAACCCTTTCCCTGGGGATGAGCCTCCTGCATGGCATTTAACCCTTTCCCTGGGGACGAGCCCGCTGCATGGCATTTAACCCTTTCCCTGGGGATGAGCCTCCTGCATGGCATTTAACCCTTTCCCTGGGGACGAGCCTGCTGCATGGTATTTAACCCTTTCCCTGGGGACGAGCCTGCTGCATGGCATTTAACCCTTTCCCTGGGGACGAGCCTGCTGCATGGCATTTAACCCTTTCCCTGGGGATGAGCCTCCTGCATGGCATTTAACCCTTTCCCTGGGGATGAGCCTCCTTCATGGCATTTAACCCTTTCCCTGGGGACGAGCTCGCTGCATGGCATTTAACCCTTTCGCTAGGGACTAGCCTCCTGCATGGCATTTAACCCTTTCCCTGGGGATGAGCCTGCAGGCACAGGGATCCAGGTTGCTGATGGCTTCCAGGCGGTGACTGGTGCGGCGGCGGTGGTGGTGGTGGCTGCTGCATTGGAAGGCGCTGACACACATAGGTTGGCAAAAAGCAATAAATAAACATTAAGAGCTTCATTTACAGCCAAACACGACGGCCACAGAGCCTCCAAGTACAATTTATGTCACCGGCCCGTGATCAATAGAAAGAGGATGGCGAGATATTGAATTAATGAAGATAATGTATTTTTTAGCAGAGCCTCGGCTTTTGCATTCGGAAATCGATTTGATTGTATTTAATTCCTCTCTCGGAGCCGGCTCGGCGCGCACATTGATTTCTTCTCTCTTCTCTTTTTAATCATCTTCGCATGTGCAGGGGCATTCAGGGAGCCGGGGGGGCCGGCGACTGGAGTCATTACAGGGAAACCGAACCGCACAGAAGGAGGGAAAACCAGCCCCCCCCTGCACGCCGACCAGAGGGAAACGACCCCCCCCCTGCGCGCTGGCCAGAGGGGGGGAACTGAGGGCCCCCCCCTGCGACCGGAGGGAAAACGAGCCCCCCCCTGCACGCCGACCAGAGGGAAACCAACCCCCCCCCTGCTGGCCAGAGGGGGGGAAACTGAGGGCCCCCCTGCTGCGACCGGAGGTAAAACGAGCCCGCCCCCCTGCACGCCGACCAGAGGGAAACCACCCCCCCCCCCGCGCGCTGGCCAGAGGGAGGGAAACAGAGCCCCCACGTCTGAGGATCCAAGTCATAACAAGATGCACAGACCCCGATACAGACCCTCAGAGCTTTATCACAGGTGGAGTTGGTTTTGTCATCTGAGCCGGAGCCACCGCATGTACAAAGACCACCATCACCACCAATGCCACAGACTGATGAAGGTGCAGGGACTCACCGCCTCAGCAGTAACTTGGGGTGGTTCTTGCTTTCCAGGTTCTTCTCAATCAGGTCAGACAGGAGCTGCTTGAGGACGCCCGTGGCGTATTCCATCTCGCCCTGCAGCCCTGTCATGATGAGAGACGCCACGTTCCCTCGGTCCCGCATGGAGAAGCTGCGCTGCGCCTCCAGCGTGCGGATGAAGGTGAGCAGGAAGTGCTTCTTGGTGAGCAGTTGGCCGAAGAGATTCAGGGCTTTCTCCACGTTGGCCTGGACCTGGTAACGAGAGGAGACGTGTCAAAAGAGCGTGATCATTTCTTCCAGTTACACAGCGTGCGCGGAGCTGCTGCCTGAGCCTGCTGGGAGTCTGAGCGCAGGACAATCTATAAATATGTGTTTTAGATTAGGTGAACAAGAGCATCCAGAGGCCCGTTCAATACCTCAGCAGCTGCTGAATTGATGCAGCGCAGCAGTGACTCTGAACGCTTTGGATGCGAATTGCAAAACAAAATGGCGATTTCTGTAGTTTCTGCAATATCCGCGGTTTTATTAGCAGAAACGGAGACCAGCTTTGAAATCACTAAAAGCAGTCGCACAATCTGTTTTATACGCACACAGCACAAATGATAGTTTTTATTGAATAAACGTAATGTTTACTTGTGAAAAAAATATATACCGTAATTGAGCTGTAATATATGTCTGTGCCGGGTAAATAATAAATAAATATTTTGTGCTTTGGTGAACAAAAACTTCAAAATTAACATTGCTGTACGGAATTGTTACTTGCTTCATGGCGGCGGCCATCTTTACTACGTCACACTCAGCTACTCGCAGCATCTCCTCGAGTCGCTGCAAGTGCTACGTTAGCAGTGCTGAGCGGCTGAATGGCGTTCAATGGCAAGTTGCTAACTTAGCACTTGCAGCGGCTGAGGTATTGAACGCGCCTCAGGACTACATGTCCCATAATGCAAGCTAAGCGTCAGGGGACACACAGTGTGAAGTTCGGCCGCCACCTGACGCAGGACTGAGCCATTGTTCCACGTCCGCCGAACAGAGGGGAATGATGGAGGTGCATCATGGGAAAGGCAGGGGCTCGGTGACTGTCCAGTGATAAAGCCGCACTCACACCCAGTGGGGTAACAGACCATTATGTATTTAACGTGAGACCCCAGTGATCGCCAGACACTGAGGACGGCTCAGATCACAAACCCCTGATCCTGCGCGCGTTTTATGGTGATAAATGTCAGACTTTTATCTCTGATTAACACGACAGCGAGTGAAATTATCTCCGAGGTCCTCCATACGTCAAGAGCCCTCAACTTCTACAGGAAAAAACCGAAACCGCCACAAAGGGCCCGGCAGCTGGGAATTAATCACCACGCATTCACTGCGCACTGCAGCGCGGCTCTTCAGAGCTGGTTTTATCGGGTGCAAATTGCACATAAAAGCCACTCCTGCCGCGCCGAGAGGAACGTGGCGTTTGGATGTGAAGCCTCTGGGCTCGCCGACACGAGGCCGTCTCATTCCCCGGCTCTGATTGCTTTACCAAGTTATAAAGTCATTGAAATGGTTGAATGGGGAACCCAGCGGCGGTGGCGTCGCACGTACCGGGCGCGCGGCTTAACGCTCTCCTCAAAATGTGAAGCTCGATGTGAGGCAGCAAAACCGACAGCATAGGGTTAATCAAAATCCAATCAGTTCAAAGAACAGGACATCACGGAAGCAGCGGCCAAATCATACAACTCCTATAACACTCAGCCGCCGCCACCACAGACACTTCATAAAGATCACCAGATCCATGGCAGGGACCGGCTGATCACTCCGGATCCATTGCTGTCTGTGCCAGGATCTGCTGCGATCAAATCAGATTTAATAAAAATTGAGGGCAGACAGACCTAGGGGTATATGAAGGGACGGACAGACAGACAGGGGTATATGAAGGGACGGACAGACAGACAGGGGTATATGAAGGGACGGACAGACAGACAGGGGTATATGAAGGGACGGACAGACAGACAGGGGTATATGAAGGGACGGACAGACAGACAGACAGGGGTATATGAAGGGACGGACAGACAGACAGGGGTATATGAAGGGACGGACAGACAGACCGGGGTATATGAAGGGACAGACAAAAAGAGGGGTTTATGACTGGTCAGACAGGATGATGCAAGAAGGGATGGACGGACAGACAAGATGATGCAAGCAGAGATGGACGGACAGACAGGATGTTGCAAGCAGGGATGGACGGACAGACAGGATGTTGCAAGCAGGGATGGACGGACAGAGGAGTATATGAAGGGGCAGACAGATAGGATCATGCTTGAAGGGACGGACAGACCAGCATTTGCAAAGATCCTAAATGTTCAGTATCGGCACTTCCTGAAATGGGATTTTGGGGACACAGTCGGTAGAACGCGCTGTGATGATGTCATGATGACACAGATTCTTAGCTTCGATTTAATTGGACGTTATGCAGGCGTAGAATCAAATGGAAAATACTTTTTTTTACAGGTTCCATTTTTGACAGTAAGAATCTGGTACCGGCATGGAGTGGGCGCCGTGCCGCCGGTAAAGCACTGAATCACGCCCGTCTTTACGGTAAATCCAGTCCAGGTTACAAGATGGCCATAAAGGACTGTGAAACCTGGCACGCCGGACATACGGCACTAAAAGGACCGCATTGAATGATGCCCACATGTGCGCAGCGCTGTATGGATTCCCTCCAATGGCAGCACCGGGATCGACTGAGAGATAAAAGCCATTTCACTGGGTAAAGAAAAAAGGGTTAGAGTGAAATCTTTAACCCATTAAACACAGAAAAGAAACACACTGGTTCGTGACGTGAGGGTCTGACGTCCCGATGATGAGGGTGGTATGTCCCGACACGTGGATTGGTCCTGGGTGGGGGGCGAGGCATATGACATGATGTCACAATGGAGGCATTCTGATCTATATCCAATAACACTGAGCCGGCGCCTCTTTAACCCTCTGTGTGTGTCCTCCCTCCGCGGCACAGACAGGATCACACCGGCAAACATCCCGCATTCAGTTTTGGGGTTCAGCCCCCCAGATTAACGTCACGGGGTATTCTGCGAAGCTGCAGGTTAGCTACAGGACGTTACCTCCATCTCTTTCAGCACCGGGTGGTCCTCGATCCCAGGGAAGAGGACCCTCATGGCATACGTGCGGTAATCCAGGAAGGGGATCCCAGCCCCATCGAGGTCGTTGGTCAGCTCGTGGATGTCTGTCTGCAGCTCAGCGAATGCTGTAACCAAAGCAAAGGGTTAATACACTCCAGGAACTCAAGAGGCAGTTACTCGCTACATTGTATGATGAGCCTCTCCTAGAGCAGCGCACTGGGGGTTAAATTGAGCAGGAACTCCGGGCTACATTGTATCATGAGCCTCTCCTAGAGCAGCGCAGCGGGGGTTAAATCAAGCAGTATCACCCGAGAATGCTGTTATCTCACTGTTTTATCAGGGGGAGCTCACGGGCTCTGAATTGGCATCTCAAAGAAACGCCGCAGCAGCTACAGCTCTGTGGACAGACTTTCTAATGTACCTTTTTTTTACAGCTGAAATCTTTGTGCGTTCACACACAATTTCTTTCAGGATTTAACCCCTTAGTGCACCCTTACCCCCCCCCCCCATTGTAAGCAGTGACACTCTGTGCCTGATATTGTAGGACACGTCACGGTTAGCGTCGCCCGATCACCAGCAGAGTGAAAGCAGCCAAACATCCCGCCTGATACCTGGATAATCCGAATCGCCGGCAGATAAGGGCGAGCGGGATTCCTCCTCTAATCCCATAATCCTGAGAACAAGCTCCGGGCCGCACGGCAGCAGCACCCGCTCCGGCTCACCCACACTGCGGCATCTTACAGACGCTTCCCCGGCGCGGCACACGCTATACACTGTATATCTTATACGTGCGAGTATTTTTATATTAATATCTGGCAAAAAATTTACGCCATTAACCCTTTCATGTCATGGGACTATCACACCACGCAATTCACATGTCTCCTTATCATGAGGGTGTTTGGGCGTTGCTGCTGCGGCACATCTTACTTTGAGCTTCCCATGGTTTGGAATGGTTTTGTATCGGGTTCAGCTTGGTTGACGTCGGCCAACGCTCGTACTGAACATTCAGCGTCCAATGAAAGGCTCCGCTTCTCCTGCTCCCGATACGCAACGTATAAGGAACCAAACGGCAGGAGCGCCGGCAGCATCTCCCAGCCCCCCCCCCCATGCCAGAAAAGGGGGATGTTAATGCAAAATGCTGTTACTCCTCTCTGAGGCTGAAACTGCTCTTTGATATCCGGGATCGGTAAGTTTAATACTCGACTCCGTGGATAAATCCGGCGCCTGCGGATACTATGTGACTCTCCCAAAATGCACCAGAGTACGAGGCCGGTCCCTGCACCATCCGGTCGGTTATAACCGGGCTACATTTTAGCACGCAGAGTGAAATCTGCACATTGCGTGTTATCTCCCGCATTAATCAGGCGGCGGTGACGCCGCGCCGGGAGACGTGCAGGTAACCGGTGACAGGAGCAAACAGCGGCTCTGCCGGCTCAGATCTGAGCAGAATTCAATTAAAATAAAAACGGCAGAGCCGAGACAGACGAGAGGAACTTTTCCCGAGCTGTCAAACGCTGAGAGAGGTGGAGGGGGGGCAGCCGGTACGCCGAGATATCTTATCTGTACACCGAGCAATTCAAAGGCACAGAACGGGTACAGATAGTGCGGCGGCGCTTAATTAAAAGCCTCTTCTTTTATCTGGCAGCTGGAGAATATTACAGATCATCTCCCCGGCAGCTCCTTCTCATCCCTCGCCCCACGCTTTATAGGCAATATTTGGTTTTAATCTCGCCCGCCGTGCCCGTTTCGCTCCCCACCTCGCGGCTGGCTGCACTTGGCAGGGTTGTGACCCCGCGTTTTGGTTTACAGGAATAATGGGCAATTAGGCTCTGCGCGCGAGATCTTCACAGGCTCCGCTGTCCCAGCTGTGCGGACGGCTCCTTCCTCATAATGAGACACCCCGGGTTTCCGAGCCGCGATCGCTCCTTCTGCTCGGCGAGCTTCGCCTTTCATTTGGTGCATGGGAGCCAGGGTGGACGGACGTCGAGGTAAAAATTAGAGAGCCGGGGGGCTTTAAAGTGCCTGTCTGGGAGTGATCCCCTTCGAGCTCAATCAGGGGAGCCGGGCCCGGCATCAAGATGGACAAAACAAACCACACAGACAACAACAACGGAACAAAGAAACCGGATCCAACACAACCGGCATGCTCGTTACGGGATGAGAGGGGCCGAGCCAGTAGGACATCAACGGTTTTACACGCCGGCAATGAACGGGCAGCACCGCGACACGCCGATACGCACAGGTCACGTAACAAATGCATTGGGTTATTGTCCTAACAAGACATAACAGGGAGGTTTGGTTTCCTTGCGGATGTGGGGGAGGGGCTGGAATCCAACACTAAAACACCCCCAGCCGGGAGAAGCAGCTGCACGAGGGCCCAGCATGGTGACACCTCATGGTGCAACGACTTAAATCCCCCCCCCCCCCCGCATCATGAAGACACAGAAAAAGCAGGAAACTCAAAATATTATCCTGTACTTTAACAGAAAACTTTAAAAACGCAGAGTGACAAAAAAACGCATGACTGTGTTGTCCTCAAAGCGAGAATCATTGCCTCGGAGCCAGACGATAAGAGGAGGACACGTCTCTGCCATTAACCCGGACAGGTCCCAGACTTTAACGCAGATTCCTGCTAGTTTTATTCGCACAAAGCCAAATCTCTGATGATGTAAACGTCTGTGTGTGACATCATGAGGAATGTCAAAGCTGCCTCAGGACAAGTGTTATATATTCACACCCTCACCTTCATTAACACTGGATTATCGCCAACCTGGATGTGACATCACTTGTAGTGATGATGTCACACAGCTCTACTTCCCGGTGATTCCTATGTGGATTTACCTTCTTTGCATTCCAGGGCGACGCGCGACTCCAGATTGTCCATTTGTAGTTGCAGGCGCTTCAGCGTGCGGTCAGCGTCCCGTGACTTGCGTTTGTAGGCGATCAGGACAATGATGATGATGAGCAGCAGCAGCCCACCACCGCCACCAATCCCGATGATAGCCGGGAGGGTCAGGAGGCTGTCGGAATAAATCTGCAGGGTGCCGGGTGAATACTCAAACCCTCCCGCTTTGATCTGCAAGACAGCATGCAGGAAGATCATTCCCGAAACGCCATTACTTTGTCCAGGTCCAGCTGAGGAGAATCGAGGGGAATTTAAACACCTCCCAAAAATGGACAATCTGAACCGGAGGAAACTAGAAGCCTGTGCCGGTGGATTGTCTGGCTCCCTATATAAAAGTGACACTTAAATCCCGCATCCTGGGCATGCCCGTCTGCACGATGGGTTTGAGGGACTCACGGTGACTTTGTGTTGGCCGGTGAGGTTTGGTGACTCGCACAGGAGCTGGGTCTCTGATACGGTGAGTGCGCAGGGTGTGTCCCCGATCAGCACTGTGTAATTCAGCCGAAAGTTCCCGGGAGCTGCTGGGATGAGGTTCCGACCCTGAAAAAGGACATATAAAAACCACTGAAAATGAAAAGAATCTGTTCGCCCGTGTGTCCTCTCCAGGCAGGAACCCCCCACCCTCACCTTAATAATCAGGGGCGAGCTGGGCTTCAGCTCCAGGTTACCCGACGTGCTCAGGGGCTCAAACACCGGGTCAGGGTAATAAATGAAGTTGGTCGTGTTGATGATGAGCAGAGACTGCACGTTGTCCATGATGAAGCCGAACTCGTCTGGCCGGCCGCCGTTCTCCGGAGGGATCCGGAAGGTGCTCTCCATGGAAGGAGCCAGGCACATCATGGTGGTGTCATTGAATACGGTGCAGTTCTAGAAAGAGATAGAGAGACAGTAACAAAAAACTGGATCCGCGGTGAATGTGCCGACAAAGGCAGAGGACACGTGGTGTGAGAGGAGGCCCTGTCTTCCCAGCATGCACTGCTCCCTTATGGCCACAGTAGGCATCGGTTGTGCATACGGTAACGTTGGCCGTTTATAAACTTGCTTTAAGGAATAACGGCTTTTCCATTCAATTCAGAAACCCCGCAAATACTCACATTGTCTGGCTCGGCGTCCCCCAATTTGGCTCGGATCCTGGGTTCTCTAATGGTCGCCAGGTTGGTCCCCGTTACGATGAGAGGCGTCCCCCCGCTGAAAAACAATTGGTCAGATGTGGTCAGCTTGTTGTGCATTTTTTGTCTGTACCGAACGTCGCCGCTGACCCTAGCTCCTCCCACATTGTCACAAATCTCTTGGAAAAAAAACTTTATTAAACTCTGTTCGACAAACACCCATTAAACGATGCTCATTGCCTGGAACGACATGAGCTTACAGGGCGCTGCGTCAGGTGGAGGGGTTGTCGCTCGTGGCTCTACCTGGCAATGCTCCACTCGGGCTCGATCCTCAGCACGGTTGGGTCCTCTGTGTAGTTGTACGTCACGTCCTTGTTGTAGAGGATGGCGCGGTTGATGTGGATTCGGATCTCGGCAGCTCCGGGGTTCTGTCCTTGCGGGGTCTTACAGCGGATTTCTTGCGCGGTGCGCCTGGGGGAGGAGGGGGAGGGATCCTTTAAGCTGCACCAAGAGAATCCATCCTGAAAAAACGACCTGCACGAAGCCCTGACCTGCACCGCGTGATGGATCGGGAATGTCTAACACCCGGCCTGATTAATGAAAGCACATTGTATCGTCCGGCGAGAAGCTGCCCGAGGGGGGGGATATCGAATCCAGGACAGCGATGGGGCGACCATGAACTGACATATACACCTATACCCGCATGCTCCCGCACTACATTCCAATGGCGCAGATTCAATGTGTGAGAAGATCCTTTATCCTGTGGAAACGCGGGCGCCGCCACGTCACATGGGGCTTTCTATTAAAATACCAGCAGAAAGGGAGGAAAAAGCCGGCTCGGTGCGCGTCGCCCTGCAAACAGCCGCTATTAGCGCTGATAACCAGCAATTACCAGGGGAAAATATTTAAAGAGCCGCTCTATTATCATCCCTAATCTAGAAATTATGCACTCGCAATGGAAGACACGTCGAGGAGGGAGCGCAGATCTGAGAACCGCAGAAAAGGAGCCGGCGGGCAGAGGAGGAGACCATTAACCCCCCGTATGCCAAACCACGGGATCCGCAGAGCAGCTCTCCTGCACTAATTAACTGACCCGTGCACCCCCCTGCACTAACTGACCCGTGCACCCCCTGCACTAACTGACCCGTGCACCCCCTGCACTAACCGACCCGTGCACCCTCCTGCACTAACCGACCCGTGCACCCCCTGCACTAACCGACCCGTGCACCCCCTGCACTAACCGACCCCGTGCAACCCCCTGCACTAACCGACCCGTGCACCCCCCTGCACTAACTGACCCGTGCACCCCCTGCACTAACTGACCCGTGCACCCCTCTTGCACTACCCGACCCGTGCACCCCCTGCACTAACCGACCCGTGCACCCCTCCTGCACTAACCGACCCGTGCACCCCCTGCACTAACTGACCCGTGCACCCCTCTTGCACTAACCGACGCGTGCACCCCCTGCACTAACCGACGCGTGCACCCCCCTGCACTAACCGACGCGTGCACCCCCTGCACTAACCGACCCGTGCACCCCCTGCACTAACCGACCCGTGCACCCCCTGCACTAACCGACCCGTGCACCCTCCTGCACTAACCGACCCGTGCACCCCCTGCACCAACCGACCCGTGCACCCCCCTGCACCAACCGACCCGTGCACCCCCCTGCACTAACCGACCCGTGCACCCCCCTGCACCAACCGACCGGTGCACCCCCCTGCACCAACCGACGCGGTGCACCCCCCTGCACCAACCGACCCGTGCACCCCCCTGCACCAACCGACCCGTGCACCCCCCTGCACTAACCGACCCGTGCACCCTCCTGCACTAACCGACCCGTGCACCCCCCTGCACTAACCGACCCGTGCACCCTCCTGCACTAACCGACCCGTGCACCCTCCTGCACTAACCGACCCGTGCACCCTCCTGCACTAACCGACCCGTGCACCCTCCTGCACTAACCGACCCGTGCACCCCTCCTCCACTAACCGACCCGTGCACCCCTCCTGCACTAACCGACCTGTGCACCCCTCCGACCCGTGCACCCCCTGCACTACCCGACCCGTGCACCCCCTGCACTAACCGACCCGTGCACCCCCTGCACTACCCGACCCGTGCACCCCCTGCACTAACCGACCCGTGCACCCCCTGCACTACCCGACCCGTGCACCCCCCTGCACTAACCGACCCGTGCACCCCCCTGCACTAACTGACCCGTGCACCCCCTGCACTAACCGACCCATGCACCCCTCCTGCACTAACCGACCCATGCACCCCTCCTGCACTAACCGACCCGTGCACCCCCCTGCACTAACTGACCTGCACGTACGGGGCGTCCTATATCATCAGTTACAGGTAGGGGTGACCACTATCTCCTCTCCTATTCCTGCATGTTGTGAAACCTTTGAGCCGCTCGTCGTAACGTCCCTCAGTTACAATCTTTATATTAACTCTTTACGTTTTTATTTATTCTCTGGGTGTCTAGGGGGGGGGGTTAATCGATGAGGATTAACGTGGAATCCCCTGATCTGGCTCGAGGCCGTTAGAACGTCACCAATCAACTTAAACTGCCAGCACCTACCACGGGAATGAACAGGGGTGGCCTCCGATTTCTACTCTCACATCGCTGCCAGCGTTCAGGTTGCTGCCCTCGATGGAGATCCAGGTACCGCCAGACAGAGGGCCACGAGCCGGGCTGACGCGGTTAAAAGTCGGCACCTGGAAAGCAGGAGAGTCACTTGTAACTTCAAAAAAATCCCTGCCCAATGGGAAGAGGTCAAAGAACGACCACCGTCCACGAAATCACCATACGGCGAATTCCATCGAGAACGAATCTAAAGCAAACCTGGTCGGGTTAAATAATATATGAGGTCACAACATTCTCTGACACCGGGTCAGCCGCGGCACCAGCAGGGGCCACTTACCACGAACGTGAAGGTTTTCGGGGAGATGGCCCTGTAGTCCTGGGAGCAGTCGCGCACGCAAACCTCCACCGGAACGTCGTGAACCAGGGTGGAGCTGGCGTTGGCGATTTCACACACGATCCTGAGCAGAGGAAGGCAGGTTCAGTATAAAGTTATGGCTTTTCAGAACGGCCCAGCCCCCGTCTGTACCCGCCAAGTCCACCCATCTGGCAACCAGCGGTGAGTAAAGCCAGCTGTGATTCCTCTGGTCCACCATAACCAGCAGAATAGACCCGAACGAAGCGCAGCCCTGAGGACCCCTCACCGGTGTAATGAGATGCTCAAACCTTAGGAGATAAAGCGCTCTGAGTCTGCAGGAGACACGAGATCCCCCACCTCGGAGGCAGAGGACCAGCACTGGACTAATCCCCCCCACGGATCAGGACATCCTCAGGCGGGGGGCTCTCTGGGGTCACTGTTCCAGCACTGGTGACTCGGTACAAGACGCGTGGGGAAGGGATTTGCTCCTAGGACACAGGAACGGCCTGTATGTGTGAACCTTTGGCGGTTTGATGTGCAAACAGACCTGAAAGCTGCGTCACGCTACATGGGAAGCACACGTGGACTTACTGCTCGGCGCTGATGTACTCGCTGAGGATAGGGACACACATGACCTGGCCGACCCGCACGCCCACGCGGATGTCTTCAAACCTCAGGCCCAGGTTCTCTCCGGTGATGGTCAGACGGGTTCCTCCCTGCTTGGGGCCGGTCTCGGGAAATAACTGGAAAAGATCCATCAGGTGGAGGTTAGACGGGAAGAACACGAGGAGGTAACACACGTGTATCGCGGCCAGAATCCAGGGCCGTGGCCATGTTTACTTTCCAATCCTCAAACACGAGTGACTTCCTCATGGCAGAAACAGAGGAACCAGTTTTATTTTCCATGTCAGGGTCTGCTTTACCTCGAGGACCTTCTTCCTGAACATGAAGGCTTTGCTCCAGACCTTAATGAACGCCAGTGCTTCTTCACACGACCAGGAAGAGAGGCCCATGATGTTAAACAGCGGCTTAAACTACATTTCCAATAATAAATCCCGTAGCTTTTCCACCCCAGGTCGGAGCTGCTGGTGACCCCCTGTATTCCTATACATCTCGCCCGCAGCTGGTGACCCCCTGTATTCCTATACATCTCGCCCGCAGCCGGTGACCCCCTGTATTCCTATACATCTCGCCCGCAGCCGGTGACCCCCTGTATTCCTATACATCTCGCCCGCAGCCGGTGACCCCCTGTATTCATATACATCTCGCCCGCAGCCGGTGACCCCCTGTATTCATATACATCTCGCCCGCAGCCGGTGACCCCCTGTATTCATATACATCTCGCCCGCAGCCGGTGACCCCCTGTATTCATATACATCTCGCCCGCAGCCGGTGACCCCCTGTATTCCTATACATCTCGCCCGCAGCCGGTGACCCCCTGTATTCCTATACATCTCGCCCGCAGCCGGTGACCCCCTGTATTCCTATACATCTCCGCCCGCAGCCGGTGACCCCCTGTATTCCTATACATCTCGCCCGCAGCCGGTGACCCCCTGTATTCCTATACATCTCGCCCGCAGCCGGTGACCCCCTGTATTCATATACATCTCGCCCGCAGCCGGTGACCCCCTGTATTCCTATACATCTCGCCCGCAGCCGGTGACCCCCTGTATTCCTATACATCTCGCCCGCAGCCGGTGACCCCCTGTATTCCTATACATCTCGCCCGCAGCCGGTGACCCCCTGTATTCCTATACATCTCGCCCGCAGCCGGTGACCCCTGTATTCTATACATCTCGCCCGCAGCCGGTGACCCCTGATTCATATACATCTCGCCCGCAGCCGGTGACCCCCTGTATTCATACATCTCGCCGCAGCCGTTGACCCCCTGTATTCATAAAACATCCCTCCTCGCCCGCAGCCGGTGACCCCCTGTATTCATACATCTCGCCCGCAGCCGGTGACCCCCTGTATTCATACATCTCGCCGCAGCCGGTGACCCCCTGTATTCATATACATCTCGCCCGCAGCCGGTGACCCCCTGTATTCCTATACATCTCGCCCGCAGCCGGTGACCCCCTGTATTCCTATACATCTCGCCCGCAGCCGGTGACCCCCTGTATTCCTATACATCTCCGCCCGCAGCCGGTGACCCCCTGTATTCCTATACATCTCGCCGCCGCAGCCGGTGACCCCCTGAATTCATATACATCTCGCCCGCAGCCGGTGACCCCCTGTATTCATACATCTCGCCCGCAGCCGGTGACCCCCTGTATTCATATACATCTCGCCCGCAGCCGGTGACCCCCTGAATTCATACATCTTGCCCACAGCCGGTGACCCCCTGTATTCATACAGCTCGCCCGCAGCCGGTGACCCCCTGTATTCATATACATCGCCCGCAGCCGGTGACCCACTGTATTCATATACATCTCGCCCGCAGCCGGTGACCCCCTGTATTCATATACATCTCGCCCGCAGCCGGTGACCCCCTGTATTCATATACATCTCGCCCACAGCCGGTGACCCCCTGTATTCATACATCTCGCCCGCAGCCGGTGACCCCCTGTATTCATATACATCTCGCCCGCAGCCGGTGACCCCTGTATTCATACATCTCGCCCGCAGCCGGTGACCCCGTGTTCATACAGCTCGCTACATGGGAAGCACACGTGGACTTACTGCTCGGCGCTGATGTACTCGCTGAGGATAGGGACACACATGACCTGGCCGACCCGCACGCCCACGCGGATGTCTTCAAACCTCATACAGCTCGCCCGCAGCCGGTGACCCCCTGTATTCATACAGCTCGCCCGCAGCCGGTGACCCCCTGTATTCATACAGCTCGCCCGCAGCCGGTGACCCCCTGTATTCATACAGCTCGCCCGCAGCCGGTGACCCCCTGTATTCATACAGCTCGCCCGCAGCCGGTGACCCCCTGTATTCATACAGCTCGCCCGCAGCCAGTGACCCCCTGTATTCATACAGCTCGCCCGCAGCCGGTGACCCCCTGTATTCATACAGCTCGCCCGCAGCCAGTGACCCCCTGTATTCATATACATCTCGCCCGCAGCCGGTGACCCCCTGTATTCATATACATCTCGCCCGCAGCCAGTGACCCCGTATCCTATACATCTCGCCCGCAGCCGGTGACCCCCTGTATCTATACATCTCGCCCGCAGCCGTGACCCCCTGTATTCATATACATCTCGCCCGCAGCCAGTGACCCCCTGTATTCCTATACATCTCGCCCGCAGCCGGTGACCCCCTGTATTCATATACATCTCGCCGCAGCCGGTGACCCCCTGTATTCATATACATCTCGCCCGCAGCCAGTGACCCCCTGTATTCCTATACATCTCGCCGCAGCCGGTGACCCCCTGTATTCATACAGCTCGCCCGCAGCCGTGACCCCCTGTATTCATATACATCTCGCCCGCAGCCAGTGACCCCCTGTATTCCTATACATCTCGCCCACAGCCGGTGACCCCTGTATTCATACAGCTCGCCCGCAGCCGGTGACCCCTGTATTCATACAGCTCGCCCGCAGCCGGTGACCCCCTGTATTCATACAGCTCGCCCGCAGCCGGTGACCCCTGTATTCATACAGCTCGCCCGCAGCCGGTGACCCCCTGTATTCATACAGCTCGCCCGCAGCCAGTGACCCCCTGTATTCATACAGCTCGCCCGCAGCCGGTGACCCCCTGTATTTATACATCTCGCCCGCAGCCGGTGACCCCCTGTATTTATACAGCTCGCCCACAGCCGGTGACCCCCTGTATTCATACAGCTCGCCCACAGCCGGTGACCCCCTGTATTCATACAGCTCGCCCGCAGCCGGTGACCCCCTGTATTCATACAGCTCGCCTGTGCCGTGCCAGGACCCGCAGACGGTAACAAGCAGAGTGCCGTCTTTTACTGGTCAGTTATAATTACCGGCGTGATCACATGACACTAGAAGCGGTGAATTAGGCACACGCCGAGGGAGGACGTGGTTTCAGAAGCCGGTTCTTTTAGCACCAGGAGACGGCAGACGCGCGGTAGGATTGTGCTCGCGATGCGTCGTTCTCTGTGTTGCCGCGCAGACAGTGGTTGTAACGCTCCCGCTGAGCGCGCTTTCTTCCTGCCGGCTACGGCGTCTGTACGTTAATGCGAGCTCTTTGTATAAACGCACACATTCCCACAGCAACATGTAACCAAGACTTTACAACCAGGAAAGTGAAACGGCAAGGATTTTACCGACCACGGCCCCGCTGAAGCCAAGACTATCACATTGGTAGCGAAACGCGTGGGGAGCGGCGTGCGGTCGCAGAACTGCGGCGAGTGTGTGTGGGGGGTATTTAGCTTCTTACTGAAAATTTCATGAACGGCAAAGATTAACTCCCAAATTATACCCCAAGAGCAGAGACGAGGGGCGACAGGGGGGCGAGGGACCTGGAGGGAGGAAACACGGGGTGACAGAGGGGATTCCATCAGTGTGACGGAATGGGTGTTGTCCGCCTGCGGGTGTGCTCCCATCTGCTCCTCCCACTGCGCTCACCGCCGACCCGACTACCGAGTGGCACGGCACTCGGCGTCTCGAGCGGCCTGGGGTGACCCTGGAGAGGGGTTGGCGGGCTGTGGAAAGGGACCCCTGGGTGAGATCAGCCCGACCACCGAGCGTCACGGCACTTGGCGTCTCGAGCAGCTGATCTACTGACCTTGGTGGAGATCGGATCGTCCGTTGAGCCGTTCGGAGGAGAAACGGATTTCCTTCGGAAGTGTAGCGCTTCGATATACCGATGCGCGGGAGACGCGCAGCGGCTTCGGATCGGGTAGCGGAGAGCGAGGGATCTCAGTAGTACGACCGTCAATAAAGGACACCAGGCGGAGCTGTATGCACTAGATGAACTGACTTTTACTGGGAAATCACATATATTTATAAACATTCGTACAGAGTGAAACAATGGGAATCCCTGCCCGCCCCCATGAGTCTCATTGGCCATTGCTCGAATTCGTGTACCTGGGTCCCGATTCGTATTGGCTGTTCCGAATCGGGGTGGTGCCGATTCGTGACCGGATATTCCTTATTGGCCATCTTTCGATTTGACCAATTCGACCGGATCCACGAGGCAATGGGAAATGGCGGCGAGCAAAACATACAATGGGGTCTGGCAAACTTTACACGGTATATATACAGGGGACACTTTTATTACATCACACAATAATAACCACGTCTAATAAAAGGAATCAAGGTGACCCTGTGGTGCAACGGCACTGAAGAGTTCACAGTGACCCAAAGTCACAAAGAAACTGCCCCTGGCTGAGAGTCCTGGGGGTTGTGGCTGAGCCTCTTGGGCATTCCGTGACAGTCAGGAGGCAGCGAGGTAACGCGGGAAGGTGTAACAAGGGCTGAAAACCAGGGCCATGAGGCCGAGCACGACCAGAAAAAAGGTAAGCGGCACCAAGACGGACATTCAGCAAGGGCAGGACAGACCGACTGGGATACATAGGATCAGGCAGGACAGACAGACTGGGATACATAGGATCAGGCAGGACAGACAGACTGGGATACATAGGATCAGGCAGGACAGACAGACTGGGATACATAGGATCAGGCAGGACAGACAGACTGGGATACATAGGATCAGGCAGGACAGACAGACTGGGATACATAGGATCAGGCAGGACAGACAGACTGGGATACATAGGATCGGGCAGGACAGACAGACTGGGATACATAGGATCGGGCAGGACAGACAGACTGGGATACATAGGATCGGGCAGGGAACGGTGGGCAGTCATAGGGCTAGGAGGAGACGTGGCTGTAAAGGAAAGGATAACAGGGAGGACGCAGGGAATCACAGGTAGAAAGGGGTGTCGGGGGAGGACGCAGGGGATTACGGGTAGAAAGGGGTGACGGGGAGGACGCAGGGGATTACGGGTAGAAAGGGGTGACGGGGAGGACGCAGGGGATTACGGGTAGAAAGGGGTGACGGGGAGGACGCAGGGGATTACGGGTAGAAAGGGGTGACGGGGAGGACGCAGGGGATTACAGGTAGAAAGGGGCGTCGGGGAGGACGCAGGGGATTACGGGTAGAAAGGGGTGTCTGGGAGGAGACGCGGGTTACAGGTAGAAAGGGGTGACGGGGAGGACGCAGGGGATTACAGGTAGAAAGGGGTGACGGGGAGGACGCAGGGGATTACGGGTAGAAAGGGGTGTCGGGGGAGGACGCAGGGGTTTACAGGTAGAAAGGGGCGTCGGGGGAGGACGCAGGGGATTACGGGTAGAAAGGGGTGTCTGGGAGGACGCAGGGGATTACGGGTAGAAAGGGGTGTCGGGGGGAACGCAGGGGATTACGGGTAGAAAGGGGTGTCGGGGGAGGACGCAGGGGTTTACAGGTAGAAAGGGGTGTCGGGGGAGGACGCAGGGGTTTACAGGTAGAAAGGAGTGTCGGGGAGAACGCAGGGGATTACGGGTAGAAAGGGGTGTCGGGGAGGACGCAGGGGATTACGGGTAGAAAGGGGTGTCGGGGAGGACGCAGGGGATTACGGGTAGAAAGGGGTGACGGGGAGGACACAGGGGATTACAGGTAGAAAGGGGCGTCGGGGGAGGACGCAGGGGATTACGGGTAGAAAGGGGTGTCGGGGAGGACGCAGGGGATTACGGGTAGAAAGGGGCGTCGGGGAGGATGCAGGGGATTACGGGTAGAAGGGGTGACGGGGGAGGACGCAGGGGATTACAGGTAGAAAGGGGCGTCGGGGAGGACGCAGGGGATTACGGGTAGAAAGGGGTGTCGGGGAGGACGCAGGGGATTACAGGTAGAAAGGGGCGTCGGGGAGGACGCAGGGGATTACGGGTAGAAGGGGTGACGGGGAGGACGCAGGGGATTACAGGTAGAAAGGGGCGTCGGGGAGGACGCAGGGGATTACGGGTAGAAAGGGGTGTCGGGGGAGGACGCAGGGGATTACAGGTAGAAAGGGGCGTCGGGGAGGACGCAGGGGATTACGGGTAGAAAGGGGTGTCGGGGGAGGACGCAGGGGATTACAGGTAGAAAGGGGCGTCGGGGAGGACGCAGGGGATTACGGGTAGAAAGGGGTGTCGGGGGAGGACGCAGGGGATTACAGGTAGAAGGGGTGACGGGGAGGACGCAGGGGATTACGGGTAGAAAGTGGTGTCGGGGGAGGACATCCTCCCCAGACACAGTAAGAAGCCCCCGGCCCAGCGCTCTCCTCGGTGGAAGGATCATCTGGGGAGAAGCTGCCGAGCGATGAGATCCATTTAGCAGGATTATTTCCAATAAAGCAGACAGGTGTGCGGTGACAAAGCCGGCATTATGACTGATGAGCGGAGGGGAGGTGGCCCGGCAACACCAATAACAAGCTAATTACGGGCAATTTCACACCGGATTTTGTGCGCCTCCAGAGCGGCCCATCACTCGTCACACACCTACGGGCGCTAAATGGAATTAATGTGTCCCCGAACCGGCTGCAGAATCTCATTCTGGGGAATTATGGGGCTCGTTACCGTTGTGTCGCCGGGAGCCGGGAAGAGGCCGGGGCGATTTACGAGCGTCCGGGCTTTAATTATATCACGCTTTATCATTGATATTTTAACTTCGTGGCGAGCACCGGCCGATCACGGAGCAGAACCAATCCGAGCCGCAAGCACTCGCTGATCCAGAACCCTCTTCTGTCTTCAAGAGAACCGAGCCTCGGTGCAATGAACACCCGGGGTCTAACGCAGCAATGCCAAAACATGATGCACCGAGTGCTTTGCCAGTCTAACAGCTCCGCCAAGATAGCAGAGCGGCTGCTGGCGACGTGTAGCGACGCTCTGATCTGCAGGAGAATCACCGCATTCAAAGCACTTGAGATGCAGAAACTGGCGTCTGAGTTTTGTTGTGGCATAACGAGCGCCATGATCCTCCGCTCCTCACCTGCACCAGCCGGCTTGACTTTCTTCTCTCCTATCACACGGCGGACTTGTTCCCACTCAGCGCTTCCCCTTTATCTGGCGCCCGCGCCCCTTCCCTCCCTTATCCTTCCCTAATTTGTTTTACAGGGGAACTTTTAAATAAAACAACAAATATCGCAAGTGAAAACATGAAAAAAAGGGCAACAAACATCACCGTGCGGCTGCGCCGGGAACGCACGGAGCCCGAGGTGAGGAGAGAATATCACAGAAAGGATAGAATTGATCGGAGCGGCGGCTGCAGCAGGTGCCGAGTCTCTCACCGCTCAGCTTTACCCCTTAGATCTGTCCCTGTAACCATAGTGAGGAATATCACAGGGTCCGGCAGCCGCTGCATGGCATTCAGAGAGCTCACTGGCAATGCAGGAAAATTAAAAGACTGGTGGATGCGGCAAACGCGTCCAAAGCACCTTCCTGTATCGCTGTATGCCAAATCCACCCCCCCCAAAATAAAACCAGAAAAAAACTCACTGCCGCCAAAATCAGACCCGAAAAACCCTCCAACTGCAGTAATCAGGCTAACAAACCCTCCAACTGCCATAATCAGACCCGACAAACCCTCCAACTGCCATAATCAGACCCGACAAACCATCCAACTGCCATAATCAGACCCGACAAACCTCCAACTGCCATAATCAGACCCGAAAAACCCTCCAACTGCCGTAATCAGGCTAACAAACCCTCCAACTGCCATAATCAGACCCGACAAACCATCCAACTGCCATAATCAGACCGACAAACCATTCCAACTGCCAAATCAGACCGACCAAACCCTCCAAATGCCATAATCAGACCCGACAAACCCTCCAACTGCCATAATCAGATCCGACAAACCCTCCAACTGCCGTTTAATAGACCTGACAAACCCTCCAACTGCCGTAATCAGGCCCGACAAACCCTCCAACTGCCATAATCAGGCCTGACAAACCCTCCAACTGCATAATCAGACCCGACAAACCATCCAACTGCATAATCAGACCCGACAAACCTCCAACTGCAGTAATCAGGCCCGACAAACCCTCCAACTGCAGTAATCAGGCCCGACAAACCCTCCAACTGCAGTAATCAGGCCTGACAAACCCTCCAACTGCCGTAATCAGGCCCGACAAACCCTCCAACTGCCATAATCAGACCCGACAAACCCTCCAACTGCCATAATCAGACCCGACAAACCCTCCAACTGCCGTAATCAGGCCCGACAAACCCTCCAACTGCCATAATCAGGCCTGACAAACCCTCCAACTGCCGTAATCAGACCCGACAAACCCTCCAACTGCAGTAATCAGGCCCGACAAGCCCTCCAACTGCAGTAATCAGGCCCGACAAGCCCTCCAACTGCAGTAATCAGGCCCGACAAGCCCTCCAACTGCAGTAATCAGGCCCGACAAGCCCTCCAACTGCCGTAATCAGGCCCGACAAGCCCTCCAACTGCCGTAATCAGACCCGACAACCCCTCCAACTGCCGTAATCAGACCCGACAAACCCTCCAACTGCCATAATCAGACCCGACAAACCCTCCAACTGCCGTAATCAGACCGACAAACCCTCCAACTGCCGTAATCAGACCCGACAAACCCTCCAACTGCTGTAATCAGACCGACAAACCCTCCAACTGCCGTAATCAGACCCAAAAACCCTCCAACTGCCGTAATCAGACCGACAAACCCTCCAACTGCCGTAATCAGACCCGACAAACCCTCCAACTGCCGTAATCAGATCCGACAAACCCTCCAACTGCCGTAATCAGATCCGACAAACCCTCCAACTGCCGTAATCAGACCTGCAAAATCCTCCACCCACTAAATCAGACCCGACAAATTCATGCCCGTCAAAATTAGAACTGAAAGACCTGCCAAACCTTCCAACTGTTGTAACCAGACCAGCAAAATGCCTGCCAAACCCACACCCGCCAAAAAAGCAGACCCGCCAAACCCACTCCCATCGAAATCAGACCCACAAAAGCCGAGACGTGTTAAATTCACGGCTTCTCATAAAAAATAGATGTCAAGAAATTGAATAAAATTTGCCCAAATCAAGACAAAATAAAAAAAATCAGCCCCTCCCCCCAATGAAAACATAAACCAAACGAAACTAGCCACAAAACCAGAGTGTTGGCAATGTCTGTTGAAAATTGTGAGTGTAGAGCGTGGCGAGACAAAGCCTCATTCACACCAGGACACAGACAGGAAACAGCCGCCTCTGCTCCCGGTGCATTCATTTCACCCCTGTGCCACCTAAACCCAGCGCCGGCCACGGGTCCCTGGAATTGGTCCCACACCTGAGATTGTGAGATCCTACGGGAATAGGGCCCTCATCTCCTCCTGTACTGTTTGTCAAATGTTGTTCAATGTATTGTAACCCTGTCTATACTGTGCTTATTGTACAGCGCTGCGGAATATGCTGGCGCTTTATAAATAAAGAATAATAATAATAAAAGCATCCAGTACGTGGAGTTTGGTGGTGAGTGCGCCCTGGCTTACCTTGGTGATCTTGGGGTCGGTGCAGCGGCTGTTGACGGTGCTGGCGTGCATCCAGGGGCTGTCGGGTACCGGGCAGTTTTGGCGCAGTGTGCACTTCTTTTCACTCACGCACCAGCCGCACTCAAACCTGGGGTCTGATTTCAGGCAGAGGCCGCAGCTCTCCCGCAGGGCTGAGCACTTATACAGGTGAGCTGCAAAAAACAGGACAGGGTTACACGTGCCTGGGCGAGGCTGGAGGGCGGCGGGTCTGATCGATTAAAAGAAAGGGGGGGGGAGAGTTAAATTGCAATAATTTAGCATCAAGTCGCAGTTTCCGCTCATTATGCTGTAAGGTTTTTCAAGGATCAGGATCCGGCTGGGATTTCTCAGCCAATCCTAGTCTTCCATTGGATGCGCCTGTGCGTGTCATAACCCGCTGCACCGTGCGGTGCCGGCTGTGAACGGAGCGGGTCCCGTCCTGGCTCCGCTGCACACGCGGCTGAATTAGGATTAATTTAACATTCATTGTTTAAGGATTTTTTTTTCCATTTAACAGAAATGTTTCCCAAAACCCAAAAATCTGTGAAGACGCCCGAACCGCCGTCCGACCCGCCGCGGCATTAAATGGCAGGTATTGGGTGCGCATCTTGTTTAGTAATGAATCACATTTTGTAAGGATTCAGCACCGCCGGCAATGGACAGGGAGAAAAGGTGCAGGTCAACGCATTTCACCGCACTACGTGATCTGTACGTAGAGAACCATTGAATGATTCCTCTATGGGACAATTTCGTTGCTGAATTGTGTCAAACTGCGCCGTACTTGGCCGCACATTGGCCGCACATTGGCCGCACACTGCGCCGTACTTGGCCGCACATTGGCCGCACATTGGCCGCACACTGCGCCGTACTTGGCCGCACATTGGCCGCACATTGGCCGCACACTGCGCCGTACTTGGCCGCACATTGGCCTGTGGTTTGATTCGTTCCAAGATATGAAATGGCATTTCAGACAAATCGAATCAATATTAAACAAAGATATTATATTGTATGTGTACAGCGTGGATCTCAAACTCCGCCCCCTCTGATGAAAACAGCCTACAATTCCCAGAATTCTTAGAATGCAACACACGACCAGGGGATCATGGGAGTTGTAGCTCAGATCAGATACATGGGGGGGGGGGGTCTCAGACACAATACAAGCTGCGGAGACAAAGAAAACAACAAACAAAAATAACATTTTCTGATTTTCTCCTGGATGTTGTAATAATCCGGTGTTTTCTGCCCCCTGATGGAGAGACATGCAGACACACAAACGGGCAGACACACGGACGGGCAGACACACGGACGGGCAGACACACGGACGTGCAGACACACGGACGGGCAGACACACGGACGGGCAGACACACGGACGGGCAGACACACGGACGGGCAGACACACAAACGGGCAGACACACAAACGGGCAGACACACGGACGTGCAGACACACGGACGGGCAGACACACGGACGGGCAGACACACGGACGGGCAGACACACGGACGGGCAGACACACGGACGGGCAGACACACGGACGGGCAGACACACGGACGGGCAGACACACGGACGGGCAGACACACGGACGGGCAGACACACGGATAGAGTTTCTGGCTGCCTCATTATATGGTACAGAGGGATGGATGTGGGGGGGGGTGCAGAGCTAGTGAGGTTTTTGCGTGTTTTTAGTAATAACCTGTCAGATATATTCTTGCACTTTTCTTGCGAGCAGCGCTGAGCCGTCAGACACGCCGCGGATTTACACGCCACAGACTTGCACACAGGGCTCAGCCTGCCGGCTGATGTGTCTTTATACGTTTTATTGGCTTTTTCAGTGTTTGTAGTTGTTAGGTTTGACACATCCTCCTCCCCACGTGCCCCCCCCCCCGGACACCAGATCCACTCACCCTGGATATTTTGGGGGTTGTCGATCACAAAGTGTCCGTTCCAGACCACAGACAGGTTGACGGGCAGGTCGCTGATGTCGTTCCCCTCATAGTTATACTGAGGATAAAAAAAGACACAAAAAGGTTATTAATCCCACAGCAAAGTGTATGAGTCGCGATAAGCGGGGGAGGGGCCGCAATACACAGGTGAGGGGTCGCAATACGAAGGGGAGGGGCTGCAATACACAGGTGAGGGGCCGCAATACGAAGGGGAGGGGCTGCAATACGCAGGGGAGGGGCCGCAATACACAGGTGAGGGGCCGCAATACAAAGGGGAGGGGCTGCAATACGCAGGGGAGGGGCCGCAATACACAGGGGAGGGGCTGCAATACGCAGGGGAGGGGCCGCAATACGCAGGGGAGGGGACACAATATGCAGGGGAGGGGCCGCAATAAGCAGGGGAGGGGCCACAATAAGCAGGGGAGGGGCCACAATAAGCAGGGGAGGGGTCACAATACGCAGGGGAGGGCCACAATACACAGGGGAGGGGCACAATAAGTGGGGGAGGGGTCGCAATACACAGGTGAGGGGCCGCAATACACAGGGGAGGGGCTGCAATACACAGGGGAGGGGCTGCAATATGCATGGGAGGGGCACAATACACAGGTGAGGGGCCGCAATACACAGGGGAGGGGCTGCAATACACAGGGGAGGGGCACAATACACAGGGGAGGGGCTGCAATACACAGGGGAGGGGCACAATACACAGGGGAGGGGCTGCAATACACAGGGGAGGGGCACAATACACAGGGGAGGGGCTGCAATACACAGGGGAGGGGCTGCAATACACAGGGGAGGGGCACAATACACAGGGGAGGGCCGCAATACACAGGGGAGGGGCCGCAATACGCATGGGAGGGGCTGCAATACACAGGGGAGGGGCCGCAATACGCATGGGAGGGGCACCGGCACAATAATAACAATGTGTAATAAAAGGAAAGCAATGAAAATGCCGTTACCGCTAGAACACACCTCCCAGACGGACCTAGTTACCAGGTCTGTCCCTATTCCTGACTCCTCCCCTTTCCCCTGTTTTACCGTCAACCTCTTTCTCGCCCGATGTCCCTCGTTTTAGGGGCTCCTGGGTAACAATATAATTAATTACGCCGCTCTCTGCGATGACATCATTCCACTGATTATCAGTCATGGCAGCGGCCTGGCTTTCAGAGGGTTAAATCCGCGGCGCGGTGACGTGCTGGAGGGCCCTCTCGGAAGGTCTCCATGACAGCTGAGGGGGTCAGAGGCGCAGCCCCCGCTCACCGTATGAAGAGCTACGAGCGCAGAGATAAAGCGCGGCTTTTATTTCCAACGTTCAGACGAACGAAATGGAAAGTGACAGCGAGGAATAAAAATTAAACATCCAGGGGAGACAAACCCACCACAATATCGGCGCGGGGGAGGGGGGTAATTTCTCCAGTAAATCGCTCACACACGGCAGTGCGCAGCCCGTTCTGCTTTATCTGATCCAGGGCTGGAATTTATCACCCGGGAGAAAAAAACGCTGCAAGTGAAATTGGCATTTTCAATTTGTACTCTGACACGTCTCATTTGGGGCTCCCCCTTATGGGCTGCCGAGAGGTAAAGCCCCCCACTCCCTTACGGGCTGCCGAGCAGTAAAGCCCGCCCGCTCCCTTACGGGCTGCCGGTAAAGCCCCCCCCGCTCCCTTATGGGCTGTCGGTAAAACTCCCCCGCTCCATTACGGGCTGCCGAGCGGTAAAGCTCCCCCGCTCCCTTACGGGCTGCCGAGCGGTAAAGCTCCCCCGCTACCCTTACGGGCTGCCGAGCGGTAAAGCTCCCCCGCTCCCTTACGGGCTGCCGAGCGGTAAAGCTCCCCCGCTCCCTTACGGGCCGCCGAGCGGTAAAGCTCCCCCGCTCCCTTACGGGCTGCCGAGCGGTAAAGCTCCCCCGCTCCCTTACGGGCTGCCGAGCGGTAAAGCTCCCCCGCTCCCTTACGGGCTGCCGAGCGGTAAAGCTCCCCCGCTCCCCTACGGGCTGCCGAGAGGTAAAGCCCCCCCTTACAGGCTGCCGAGAGGTAAAGCCCCCTCTAACGGGCTGCCGAGAGGTAAAGCCCCCTCTAACGGGCTGCCGAGAGGTAAAGCCCCGGGGGGGGGGGGGGCAATGAGAGGGAGCCATCAGTCCACATTGCAGTTTTAAGAGACGCAGAGGTGCAGGATCCTGTCGCAGTGTCCGCATCGCACAGCCACACTGCCGCAAGGTCCGCACCGCACAGCCACACTGCCGCAAAGTCCGCAACGCCCACACGGCACAGCCACACTGCCGCAAGGTCCGCACCGCCCGCACGGTCCGCACCGCACAGCCACACTGCCCGCACGGTCTGCACCGCATAGCCACACTGCCGCAAGGTCCGCACCGCACAGCCACACTGCCGCAAGGTCCGCACCGCACAACCACACTGCCCGCACGGTCCGCACCGCATAGCCACACTGCCGCAAGGTCCGCACCGCCACACTGCTGCCGCAAGATCCGCACCGCCGCAGGAGCTGAATCAACAGTATAGCCTATTATAACGGCAGGGGCCGCACTGCACAGCCTTATGGGAGACAGCCTAAAGGGTCGCTCAGCCCGCAGACAGCCGCCCCATCCTGCTCATGCGGTGCACGTGATACAATGTGTAAAGGGAGCAAATCCTTACACAGGGGCGTCCGGCAGCAACATGGGGCAGGTTTCCATGGTTACTGCTCCACTTGCAAAGTGCGACTCGCAGCAAAACGAGGACCAATAGAAACGGCCGCATTGATCTAAAAAGCTGCAGATTAGGCTGCGCTGACGAGCAAACCGCCGCGCTTTAATTATTATTTGCGCTTTAATTATTATTTGTGCATTAATTCAATTCAAGGACTGAAACTTCATAAAATCCCCAAAAAAACAAAAACTGCCCTGATTTTATTCTGCATTTCCTGCCGGCCTCATTGTGTTCAGTGTTTATAAACGAGCGTCTACGGCCACCAAACCCTCTGAGTGCCAGAAAGCAGCACACAAAGGGTTAAACAACAGATTTCAGGATGCAGCTTTTATTTTTCCCCCTTTTAACTCATTGTGTGCCAGGGGAGGCACATGAAATCGCACTAGGACAAGAGCGGCGCAGTAATTGGGGGATAATGATGCTGTGAATGGCTTGTAGAGAGGGCAGAGAGGCGGCGAGGGGCAGAGAGGCGGCGAGGGGCAGAGAGGCGGCGCGGGGCAGAGAGGCGGCGAGGGGCAGAGAGGCGGCGAGGGGCAGAGAGGCGGCGAGGGGCAGAGAGGCGGCGCGGCAGAGAGGCGGCGCGGGGCAGAGAGGCGGCGAGGGGCAGAGAGGCGGCGCGGGGCAGAGAGGCGGCGAGGGGCAGAGAGGCGGCGAGGGGCAGAGAGGCGGCGAGGGGCAGAGAGGCGGCGAGGGGCAGAGAGGCGGCGAGGGGCAGAGAGGCGGCGAGGGGCAGAGAGGCGGCGCGGGGCAGAGAGGCGGCGAGGGGCAGAGAGGCGGCGAGGGGCAGAGAGGCGGCGAGGGGCAGAGAGGCGGCGCGGGGCAGAGAGGCGGCGAGGGGCAGAGAGGCGGCGCGGGGCAGAGAGGCGGCGCGGGGCAGAGAGGCGGCGAGGGGCAGAGAGGCGGCGCGGGGCAGAGAGAGGCGGCGCGGGCAGAGAGGCGGCGAGGGGCAGAGAGGCGGCGCGGGGCAGAGAGGCGGCGCGGGCAGAGAGGCGGCGCGGGCAGAGAGGCGGCGAGGGGCAGAGAGGCGGCGCGGGGCAGAGAGGCGGCGCGGGGCAGAGAGGCGGCGCGGGGCAGAGAGGCGGCGAGGGGCAGAGAGGCGGCGAGGGGCAGAGAGGCGGCGAGGGGCAGAGAGGCGGCGAGGGGCAGAGAGGCGGCGCGGGCAGAGAGGCGGCGCGGCAGAGAGGCGGCGCGGGGCAGAGAGGCGGCGAGGGGCAGAGAGGCGGCGAGGGGCAGAGAGGCGGCGAGGGGCAGAGAGGCGGCGCGGGCAGAGAGGCGGCGCGGGCAGAGAGGCGGCGCGGGGCAGAGAGGCGGCGCTGGGCAGAGAGGCGGCGCGGGGCAGAGAGGCGGCGCGGGGCAGAGAGGCGGCGCGGGGCAGAGAGGCGGCGCGGGGCAGAGAGGCGGCGCAGGGGAGGGGGTCACGGAGCATCCTGGAAACACGGCGTTAAACAAGATTAGATTCCACTCAACAAGAACCTGGGGACTGCGCTCCCTGACACGCCGGCGGACTAACGCAGAGCCAGACCGGTATGCCAAGCGCCGGGGGCTCCTGAACAGGACAGCGTCACGAGGGGTGGCTCTGTTTAAATGTGACGCACGGAGAGGGAGGTGAGGGGTTAATGGGAACGTTCCCTCCTAAACTCTGGAGAAAGAAGAACGCACAGTCTGGAAAAGCAAACATCAGAACAACAAGAACCCGAGCGTGCAGCTCCGCTCAGCCTGGCCGCCCTGGCAGGGGAAGGGTTAAATCGCCGGGAGCGCAGGCCGCGTTACGCCTATTAAAGTAAGATTTCCGAATTCTAGGAAAATCCTTCCATGGTTTGCGGTTTCCAGGGTGTGTTAAGGATCGAGCGTTCAGCGAGGGCAGAGCACATACTGACACACAAAGCGCTCTGCGTACTGCAGAGCCCGAACAGCCTGATTCACATAACCACCATCAGCTGCCAGACTGAGGATGATGGGAGTGGCAGTGCAGCATTGGGGTGGACGGGCCCCGCTGGAGAAAGACATCTGCTTCCCAGAGATGACGCGAGGTTGTGATCCCGACCATTCTTTCCATGAGATTGCTCACCGCAGCGGCGTGATTTTCCCACAGGAGACGCGTCTCGCACGCCCCACATGCCCCGTGTCTCACACGGGCCGAGGCGCCCCATTATCCCAGGCCGAGGCGCCCCATTATCCCTGGCCGAGGCGCCCCATTATCCCAGGCCGAGGCGCCCCATTATCCCTGGCCGAGGCGCCCCATTATCCCTGGCCGAGGCGCCCCATTATCCCTGGCCGAGGCGCCCCATTATCCCTGGCCGAGGCCGCCCCATTATCCCAGGCCGAGCGCCCCCATTATCCCTGGCCGAGGCGCCCCATTATCCCTGGCCGAGGCGCCCCATTATCCCTGGCCGAGGCGCCCCATTATCCCTGGCCGAGGCGCCCCATTATCCCTGGCCGAGGCGCCCCATTATCCCTGGCCGAGGCGCCCCATTGATTCTGAGTCAAATACAATGGCGGCTCCTCACTGCGACGACGAGGCTGTAACCTCTGTATTCCAGAACTCCATACCCTGGGGGTCCGGCTGAACATCATGAGAAAGGTCATACAGAAACAGGACAGGGGCCGCATTTACCTCCACAGTGGGCGGGGCCCTCACCTGGCCACAGGTAAGAGGTTTGATTTTTACAAATCAGAAAATAAAAGGTGACAGTAAATCCAGCGGCGCGACCCGACATCTGCATATCCTCCTCCGTGACAAGATGAGGAGCCCCCTAATATATGGCGGTGGGAGTGACGCGGCGGTGGCGCCCGGGGAGGTGAAGCCATTACTCACCCAGGACAAACACACAAAGAACCGAACAAAAACCACTAAACAATCCTGATTTAAAGGCCTGGAGTCAGATCTCACCAGCGCCGAAATCAGACATGAGCCGGGGCGAGGATTTATCACCCGTCCACACAGTGAAACGCCCGCCCGGCGAAAACTACATGAAAACAGTAACTTCAACTCCGAGAACCTCTGCTCTCCTAATGTCCCTCTTCAGGGGCTCCTCCATATATTCAGGGTGTGCGGGTGTGTTTTTAGGGGCTCCTCCATATATTCAGGGTGTGTTTTTAGGGGTTCCTCCATATATTCAGGGTGTGTGGGTGTCTTTTTAGGGGCTCCTCCATATATTCAGGGTGTGCGGGTGTGTTTTTAGGGGTTCCTCCATATATTCAGGGTGTGCGGGTGTCTTTTTAGGGGCTCCTCCATATATTCAGGGTGTGCGGGTGTGTTTTTAGGGGCTCCTCCATATATTCAGGGTGTGCGGGTGTGTTTTTAGGGGCTCCTCCATATATTCAGGGTGTGTGGGTGTGTTTTTAGGGGTTCCTCTATATATTCAGGGTGTGTGGGTGTGTTTTTAGGGGTTCCTCCATATATTCAGGGTGTGCGGGTGTGTTTTTAGGGGCTCCTCCATATATTCAGGGTGTGTTTTTAGGGGTTCCTCCATATATTCAGGGTGTGTGGGTGTCTTTTTAGGGGCTCCTCCATATATTCAGGGTGTGCGGGTGTGTTTTTAGGGGTTCCTCCATATATTCAGGGTGTGCGGGTGTCTTTTTAGGGGTTCCTCTATATTCAGGGTGTGTGGGTGTCTTTTTAGGGGTTCCTCCATATATTCAGGGTGTGCGGGTGTGTTTTTAGGGGTTCCTCCATATATTCAGGGTGTGCGGGTGTGTTTTTAGGGGTTCCTCCATATATTCAGGGTGTGCGGGTGTGTTTTTAGGGGTTCCTCCATATATTCAGGGTGTGCGGGTGTGTTTTTAGGGGTTCCTCCATATATTCAGGGTGTGCGGGTGTCTTTTAGGGGTTCCTCCATATATTCAGGGTGTGCGGTGTGTTTTTAGGGGCTCCTCCATATATTCAGGGTGTGCGGGTGTGTTTTTAGGGGCTCCTCCATATATTCAGGGTGTGCGGGTGTCTTTTTAGGGGTTCCTCCATATATTCAGGGTGTGCGGGTGTGTTTTTAGGGGTTCCTCCATATATTCAGGATGTGCGGGTGTCTTTTTAGGGGCTCCTCCATATATTCAGGGTGTGCGGGTGTGTTTTTAGGGGTTCCTTCATATATTCAGGGTGTGCGGGTGTATTTTTAGGGGCTCATCCATATATTCAGGATGTGCAGACTTAACGAGCCGGACTCCCGGAATCAACGAGCCGGAATCAACGAGCCGGACTCCCGGAATCAACGAGCCGGAATCAACGAGCCGGACTCCCGGAATCAACGAGCCGGACTCCCGGAATCAACGAGCCGGACTACCGGAATCAACGAGCCGGACTACCGGAATCAACGAGCCGGACTACCGGAATCAACGAGCCGGACTACCGGAATCAACGAGCCGGACTACCGGAATCAACGAGCCGGACTACCGGAATCAACGAGCCGGACTCCCGGAATCAACGAGCCGGACTCCCGGAATCAACGAGCCGGACTCCCGGAATCAACGAGCCGGACTCCCGGAATCAACGAGCCGGACTCCCGGAATCAACGAGCCGGACTCCCGGAATCAACGAGCCGGACTCCCGGAATCAACGAGCCGGACTCCCGGAATCAACGAGCCGGACTCCAAACAGTCTCTGTTCAGGCCTTGCCTGTTGTTCCGGATACATTGTAACACTGGGTTTCGCCGCAGAGACAGACACGTCCGGCACTCATTTAATCCAGAAATTGAGATCCTCGGTCAGAATATCCCGCGGTGAACGCAGTGCGGAGCCACGCAGCTGTGTCCTATTTTCCTGCAGCTGACGACCTCCGCTCCGTGCGAGCTCCGCAGGGCTGGCGGTAACGTACACGGTGTCTCTGCGGAGTCCGGCTGCAATTCATCATCATTTTATCTGCACACATTTAATTGGATCCCATCAAACGCTCCTGATTTCCCCCTCCTCGCAGGAACAGCGCAGCGCGAGCAAGATGAATGTGACGGCCGGACTCAGGAGAGGGAGCCGCGCGGCCACCGGGGGGGGGGGCAGCACCGGGGTAACAACGGGCGAAGGAACAAAATAACCCAAAACAAGCTGAAAGCAAACACTGAGGAGCCTGAAACCTGCGAATAAAACCCAACGATCCCCCAGAAACGTCCCACGCACAAAGGAGAGCGCTGGGGGCGTGGTTTAATATCTTATTGACCCCCCCCCGAGGTGACCAGAGGGTGAGGGGCCTGCAGAGCATTTAGGAGACTTGCACCCACTGCCCAGGCTCTGCATCTGTTGCAACATCAGCTCCGTATTGTCTGGCATGAAGAACTGCACAAAACACACACTACAGACGCTCTGCAAACACACCAGACGCTCTGCAAACACACACGCACTACAGACGCTCTGCAAACACACACGCACTGCAGACGCTCTGCAAACACACACGCACTGCAGACGCTCTACAAACACACGCACTGCAGACGCTCTGCAAACACACACACACACACACTACAGACGCTCTGCAAACACACACACACACACACTGCAGAAACTCTGCAAACACTACAGACGCTCTGCAAACACACACGCACTACAGACGCTCTGCAAACACACACGCACTGCAGACGCTCTGCAAACACACACGCACTGCAGACGCTCTGCAAACACACACGCACTGCAGACGCTCTGCAAACACACACGCACTGCAGACGCTCTGCAAACACACACACTGCAGAAACTCTGCAAACACTGCAGACGCTCTGCAAACACACGCACTGCAGACGCTCTGCAAACACGCACGCACTGCAGACGCTCTGCAAACACTAGACGCTCTGCAAACACTACAGACGCTCTGCAAACACTACAGACGCTCTGCAAACACTACAGACGCTCTGCAAACACTACAGACGCTCTGCAAACACTACATATGCTCTGCAAACACTACAAACGATATGCAAACACACTAGATGCTCTGCAAACAAACTACAGACACTCAGCAAACACACACACACACACACTGCAGAAACTCTGCAAACACTACAGACGCTCTGCAAACACACACGCACTACAGACGCTCTGCAAACACACACGCACTGCAGACGCTCTGCAAACACACACGCACTGCAGACGCTCTGCAAACACACACGCACTGCAGACGCTCTGCAAACACACGCACTGCAGACGCTCTGCAAACACACACACTGCAGAAACTCTGCAAACACTGCAGACGCTCTGCAAACACACGCACTGCAGACGCTCTGCAAACACGCACGCACTGCAGACGCTCTGCAAACACTAGACGCTCTGCAAACACTACAGACGCTCTGCAAACACTACAGACGCTCTGCAAACACTACAGACGCTCTGCAAACACTACAGACGCTCTGCAAACACTACATATGCTCTGCAAACACTACAAACGATATGCAAACACACTAGATGCTCTGCAAACAAACTACAGACACTCAGCAAACACACACACACACACTGCAGAAACTCTGCAAACACTACAGACGCTCTGCAAACACACACGCACTACAGACGCTCTGCAAACACACACACACACTGCAGACGCTCTGCAACACACACACACACTGCAGAAACTCTGCAAACACTACAGACGCTCTGCAAACACACACAGACGCTCTGCAAACACTAGACGCTCTGCAAACACACACACTGCAGACGCTCTGCAAACACACACACTGCAGAAACTCTGCAAACACTGCAGACGCTCTGCAAACACGCACGCACTGCAGACGCTCTGCAAACACGCACGCACTGCAGAAACTCTGCAAACACTAGACGCTCTGCAAACACTACAGACGCTCTGCAAACACTACAGACGCTCTGCAAACACTACAGACGCTCTGCAAACACTACATATGCTCTGCAAACACTACAAACGATATGCAAACACACTAGATGCTCTGCAAACAAACTACAGACACTCAGCAAACACACACACACACTACAGACGCTCTGCAAACACACACTACAGACGCTCTGCAAACACACACAGACGCTCTGCAAACACACACAGACGCTCTGCAAACACACACACAGACGCTCTGCAAACACACTACGGATGCTCTGCACATAAGCACTGATACGAGACACTGCAACCATGCAGGAAATAGAAATGTTCTGTAAACACACTCTACACACATGCAAACACACACACTTTAAACGTAGACACTACAGATGTGCCGCAAACACACAGACACTGCATTCACAAGATGCCGACACCACAGATGATCTGCAAACACATGGACAATGCAGACACGCCAATAACAGACAGCGCGCTCCGCAAACATGAACATACTACAGATATTAATAAAACACACACACTGAACATGTAGACACTGTGCATACCCAAAATAAGCACATACACACTGTCGGCCCTGCGCACACCACACCGTGTCACATAATGCAGCCCTCACCCTCCAGTGCGCGCCCTGACTGGGTATTATTCTGGGTCCATAAAGCGCGTTTTAAGCATTTTATTTACACTTAACCTCTTCCTGTTGTGTAAAGAAAACATGTGCTGAAACACCGGCGGCAAAACCGCACCTCCCCCAACCTACACGGTGACACTGAAACACGCTGCAATAACATTAAAACCAGCGAAGATTTATTGTGTAAATGTACAGTTTGCTTGTGTTCGATTTGCAAGACTCCGGTGGTGGCACCGGCTCCCTCCGCCGTCAGACCGGTTCCGACGACTTACCGATGTGTTCTGGCATTGGATGCTGGTACTGTTAAAGCGCAGGGCGGTGACGCGCGTCACGCTCCCCGGGATGTGGAAGATACACTCGTAGTTGCGCTGTCCAGACTGGGGCTGAGGCAGGTTCTTGGCCGTCAGTGTGATGGGTTTCACCACCCCTACTGGAATGTAGATCTGGGTTGATGGAAGGATCTGTGGACAGTCCTGTAAAACAGAGAGAAACGGCCATGAGAAGCGGACCGGCACTGCTGGACCATGACACAGGGTTACACCAACTGGAGGGACCGGCAAACCACATGAGAAGGTAGGACAGGAATCACCTGGGCATCAGCGAGGACCCGCCATGACACCGCGAGCACTGCTTGTCCAGCCTGGTGGTACGCCCCAATATCACACCTCTATACATGGAACTCACACACAGATACAGCGGCTTATACACCCCGCTCTGCACTTACAGCACCACTAGATACCAGCGCGCGATAACCAGTGTCACCGAGCTCTCTGAGACTCTCCAGCGGACGCGAGATAACCAGTGTCACCGAGCTTTCACTGAGACTCTCCAGCGGACGCGAGATAACCAGTGTCGCCGAGCTTTCACTGAGACTCTCCAGCGGGCGCGAGATAACCAGTGTCACCGAGCTCTCTGAGACTCTCCAGCGGGCGCGAGATAACCAGTGTCGCCGAGCTCTCTGAGACTCTCCAGCGGACGCGAGATAACCAGTGTCACCGAGCTTTCTCTGAGACTCTCCAGCGGACGCGAGATAACCAGTGTCACCGAGCTCTCTGAGACTCTCCAGCAGATGCGAGATAACCAGTGTCCCGAGCTCTCTGAGACTCTCCAGCGGACGCGAGATAACCAGTGTCACCGAGCTTTCACTGAGACTCTCCAGCGGACGCGAGATAACCAGTGTCGCCGAGCTTTCACTGAGACTCTCCAGCGGGCGCGAGATAACCAGTGTCACCGAGCTCTCTGAGACTCTCCAGCGGCGCGAGATAACCAGTGTCGCCGAGCTCTCTGAGACTCTCCAGCAGATGCGAGATAACCAGTGTCACCGAGCTTTCACTGAGACTCTCCAGCGGGCGCGAGATAACCAGTGTCACCGAGCTTTCTCTGAGACTCTCCAGCGGACGCGAGATAACCAGTGTCACCGAGCTTTCACTGAGACTCTCCAGCGGCGCGAGATAACCAGTGTCACCGAGCTTTCTCTGAGACTCTCCAGCGGGCGCGAGATAACCAGTGTCACCGAGCTTTCTCTGAGACTCTCCAGCGGACGCGAGATAACCAGTGTCACCGAGCTTTCTCTGAGACTCTCCAGCGGGCGCGAGATAACCAGTGTCACCGAGCTCTCTGAGACTCTCCAGCGGGCGCGAGATAACCAGTGTCACCGAGCTTTCTCTGAGACTCTCCAGCGGGCGCGAGATAACCAGTGTCACCGAGCTCTCTGAGACTCTCCAGCGGGCGCGAGATAACCAGTGTCACCGAGCTTTCTCTGAGACTCTCCAGCGGGCGCGAGATAACCAGTGTCACCGAGCTTTCACTGAGACTCTCCAGCGGGCGCGAGATAACCAGTGTCACCGAGCTTTCTCTGAGACTCTCCAGCGGGCGCGAGATAACCAGTGTCACCGAGCTTTCTCTGAGACTCTCCAGCGGGCGCGAGATAACCAGTGTCGCCGAGCTTTCACGGAGACTCTCCAGCGGGCGCCAGATAACCAGTGTCACCGAGCTTTCTCTGAGACTCTCCAGCGGGCGCGAGATAACCAGTGTCACCGAGCTCTGTGAGACTCTCCAGCGGGCGCGAGATAACCAGTGTCACCGAGCTTTCTCTGAGACTCTCCAGCGGACGCGAGATAACCAGTGTCACCGAGCTCTCTGAGACTCTCCAGCGGGCGCGAGATAACCAGTGTCACCGAGCTTTCTCGGAGACTCTCCAGCGGGCGCGAGATAACCAGTGTCACCGAGCTTTCTCTGAGACTCTCCAGCGGACGCGAGATAACCAGCGTCACCGAGCTTTCTCTGAGACTCTCCAGCGGGCGCGAGATAACCAGCGTCACCGAGCTTTCTCTGAGACTCTCCAGCGGACGCGAGATAACCAGTGTCACCGAGCTTTCTCTGAGACTCTCCAGCGGGCGCGAGATAACCAGTGTCACCGAGCTCTCTGAGACTCTCCAGCGGGCGCGAGATAACCAGTGTCACCGAGCTTTCTCTGAGACTCTCCAGCGGGCGCGAGATAACCAGTGTCACCGAGCTCTCTGAGACTCTCCAGCGGGCGCGAGATAACCAGTGTCACCGAGCTTTCTCTGAGACTCTCCAGCGGACGCGAGATAACCAGTGTCACCGAGCTTTCACTGAGACTCTCCAGCGGGCGCGAGATAACCAGTGTCACCGAGCTTTCACTGAGACTCTCCAGCGGGCGCGAGATAACCAGTGTCACGAGCTTTCTCTGAGACTCTCCAGCGGGCGCGAGATAACCAGTGTCACCGAGCTTTCACTGAGACTCTCCAGCGGGCGCGAGATAACCAGTGTCACCGAGCTTTCTCTGAGACTCTCCAGCGGGCGCGAGATAACCAGTGTCACCGAGCTTTCTCTGAGACTCTCCAGCGGACGCGAGATAACCAGTGTCACCGAGCTTTCTCTGAGACTCTCCAGCGGACGCGAGATAACCAGTGTCACCGAGCTTTCTCTGAGACTCTCCAGCGGACGCGAGATAACCAGTGTCACCGAGCTTTCACTGAGACTCTCCAGCGGACGCGAGATATCCGTTACATACTCTTTCTCCATTTCATCTCCTCATTGAACCCTTTATCCCTCCTGATGACTCGTCAATACTCACAGCCGCCGCACACATCCCGGCTAATCCTCTGCGACGGGGCAGAACCGCGGATTACAGGAACGATCGAAGAGACAGAGGAACATGAACTCAAACCCGACCGGACCAAGATCTCCGGAGAGGAGGATTAAGAGACGGTACCATTCAAACAGAGCGTGCCGGTGCCCGGATCATCTCCACCACCGGCCGCATCCAACATCATGGAGAGACCTCGTGACCGGCAATATCGAAAAACCAAGGTCAGCGAGAAGACACGGGCAGAATTTTAAGGCAGGCCTCGGAGGCTTCATATTTGCAATCTCTTTCTTTATTACTCCTATAGCAGTAAAGAAAAGTGATAACAAGAACATGAAAAAACAGGTCAAGCCCCCAACGTGGGGTACCCCTCCTCTTGGTAAGCCCCGCCCCCTAGTCTATAAACAGTCTGGGCTGGAGCAGTAACGCCCTCTTTCTTTACTGCTCCTGATCAGATAAGTATATTCCTCTCCTCTGTATGTTTTTATATTTGTATATGTTTTTCCTTTCAGATTCTGTTAGTTATCTTCACTGCAACGGGTGTTGACTTACCCCGGCTATAACCGCGGGGGTCAGCGCCCGCCCGGCGGGAAATCTCGGCGGTTCCAACTTTAGGTTCCTTCCGAGTTTTCCCGCCACTGGTTGTTCTGCGGTACCGCTGGTTATTAGAGTGTCTGTGTAATTGCAGCCTGCTACGCTCACACGGATTCCTTCCATCCTCCTGCGCTGGTGTCCTCGACACGCACGAGATCCCGGTGGCCATCTTGGGGCATCACCTGACCGCGTGTATCCCCGCGCCAGTCACATCTCCTGCTCCCTTGCCACGAACGGATCACAGGGGGTGTTATAGTCCGGAGTTATGGCCCTACTCAATGCAGTTGGGGGTGACAGGTCTCCCCATACTGGGGAATCGGATTCCGCAGGGAGCTCCCGGCGCCCTGAGCAATCAGACGCGTTTGCCTCTCCCCCCCCGAAAAAACGTTCAAAAACGGCAGCTCGTTTTGCCGCCATGGAGGCAGCATTACAAGCGTCCATTACTCCCTCACTGTCCTCAGCTGTCTCCACACTGTCTCTGTCCTTCAGAAGGACCATGGATGAAGCGGTTGCTTCCATTACCGCGGCTCCCCCCGCTCCTGGTACAGGCCCTGCTCCCCCTCTAGACCCGGCTGTACCCTCTGGCTCGATTGAACCTAGCTTTAAGAAACGTGCTAACACTAAGCACATTGGTATTCCTCCAAGGAGGGGCTGGCATCCCCGAAACTCTGCTTTCTGATGATGGCGAGGTGTCCTCGCAAAAGAGAGCCTCTGACCGCGGGCGCTGGTGGCGGTCTCAAAAGATAGGCCTTTACCTACGGGTACTGGCCGGCTCCCCAAACACACAGACTCGGAGAGTGAGGAACCCGAGCATGGGGAGGATGATGGAGCTATAGAACTATATGCTCCACATGATATTGGCCTGTTGGCCGAGGAGGAAAGGCCCCCACCGCCTTTACTGTCTGCCAAAGAGGTTGTGTGTGACCCTCAGGGCCGCCCAATGTTTTCCCCGGTGGGGGTCTTACATTCACGCTCCACCGCATGGTCCCCGATGCCTCACGTGGAAATGTGGGTGGATGCCCACATGCGGCACCCTATGGATAAGGAGACCAGAGTGAATATGAGGGCAGAATGCCGTCGTCCTACCTCCGCGGGCAAGACCTGTCTCACTCCGGTGGTGGATTAGGATTTTGTAAAATTTATGACCAACAAAGGATGGTCCCCCAAAAAAGGGGTGGATATGGCCTTCATAGTCTGCTAAGATAAAGTGTTGGATGTTGCACCCCCGTTAATTTACCTCCTTGACATGGTGGAGGATGCTCGTTTACAAGGTACTCCCTTGGACCTGGAAGACGCCACAGGCTGGATCCAACGCTCCTTGTGCCTGCTGGGCGGCGCAAATGCGGCTTTGGCCGCTGAGAGACGCAAGTCTATGATTCTGAGGATGGATCCATGACCAATAAGGATAAAGGTGCCAAGGCTCAAGGCCTTCTATTTGGGGATGGCTTTATAAAAAATATGGGCACATACACCAGCGCCTTTACCGCGCTGGATAAAGTGGAGACTGCCATTAAAAAAGTGTTCCCCAAAAAGGTTTTCGACCGGGCTGGTAGAGGAAGGGGCCGCTCTGCCAGCCGCGCTGGATCTGTGGGCATTACCAGAGGCTCCATCCGTACCTCTAATACCACCGATTCTGGTCCCCCCACTTACGGACCCTCAGCCCGGGCTCAGGCCTGGAGAGGCCGCGGATTCAGAGGCGGCAGAACCCAGTTCCGCGCTCGACGACAGACTGGTAAGACTTCCATTTATTGTTCCTCATTTGTCTGTTCGGGTGGGGGGTCGTATCCAATTTTGTCCCCCGAAATGGGAATTGATTACAGCAGACCCCTGGGTTTTAGATGCCGTCAGAGGATTTGAGATAGATTTCGAGACTGCCCCCCCTTCCAGTCTATACCGCCTCGACCTCTCAGTTTTTCCGTGGAACAGGAACGGTTAGTTCAAGACAAGGTTGTGGCCCTGGCATTGAAAGGGGCCATAGAGGAAGTCGCTTGGGACTCCAAGTTTGTAAGCAACCTGTTCCTCGTTGCGAAGAAAGGGGGCGGGACACGCCCTATTATAAATCTCAGGGAATTGAATTTATGGGTGTCATACCGCCATTTCCAGATGGAAGGTTTTCATACCCTCAGGGATATACTCAACGAACGAGACTGGCTGGTCAAATTAGATCTGAAGCACGCATACCTCTCCGTCCCCATGGCGCCAGCTTCCAGAGACTTCCTAGGCTTCCACTGGCGCGGTCACATGTGGCGCTTCGCGTGTCTGCCGTTCGGCCTTTCATCCGCTCCGTGGTGCTTCACGAAGCTTATGAAACCAGTTGTGGAGTCCCTCCGGGTGAGGGGTGTTCGGCTCATGATCTACCTGGACGACATCCTGTTGATGTCGGATTCCCCGGAGTCCCTGCGTCTACATTTGTCATGGACGCTCTCCCTCTTGCAAGACTTGGGTTTCCTGATCAATGTGGAGAAGTCTCTGTTGGTTCCCACGCGTTGTCTGGAATTTCTGGGTTTCCTCCTAGATTCGCATGCCATGACGCTCAGCGTCCCGCTTCCCAAAGTCCGATCCATCCGCAAGGAGGTACGCTCCCTCCTCAGGGACCACTCACCCACCCTGAGGGAGTTGGCGAGGGTGATTGGTCTCCTGGAGGCGACTCGTTTGGCGGTTCTGCCTGCTCCATTACACTACTCCAGAGATTGAAGGCCCGTTCTCTCCGGTCGGTGGCGGATTATTCCCGCAGGGTTCCCCTCTCGGACAATGCGAAGACGGATCTGACATGGTGGCTCACGGACTGGTCTCGTTGGAATGCTCACCCAGTGCGTCTTCCCGTACCGTCCCTGACCATAGAATCCGACGCGAGTCGTTCGGGTCGGGGGGCGCGTTGCGCCGAGACGGAGACAGGAGGTGGTTGGTCGACCCAGGAGTTCCACATCAATGCTCTGGAGCTCATGGCGGCGTTTTCCACCCTGAAATGTTTCTCAAGGGGGACCGACCACCGCTGTATCCTTCTGAAACTGGACAACCTGTCGGCTGTCAGGTACATCAATGCCCTGGGGGCCTCGGTCAATGGCTCTGAGTTCGGCGGCGGCTGATCTATGGAATTTCTGTCTTCCCCGCGGTCTGTTCGTGGTGGCCCAGTATCTTCCAGGTCTCGCCAATACAGTGACGGACTGGAATTCACGCCATCTGACGGATTCGGGGGATTGGCGCCTGATGCCATCTGTGTTTGCCGCCATCGACGGGCTGTGGGGTCCTCTCCAGATGGATCTGTTTGCATCCAGACTGAATCGGCAGTTGCCGGCTTTTTACAGTTGGTGTCCGGACCTGGAGGCGGAGGGCACGGATGCCTTCCTACAGGTGTGGCCGGAGGGTCGTCTTTACACCTTCCCTCCTTTTCAGCTGTTGTTACGTGTTTTGAGGCGTCTTTACGACACCGGTGCGGAACTGGTCTTGGTGACACCGCTATGGCGGTCCCAGCCGTGGCTTCCCCTCCTGTTGGAATACTCTCTGGTCCCGCCTCGGTGGATTCCAGACTCGTCGTCCCTGCTCACAGGACCGGACAGCCTCCCTCTCCCATTGCTGATGGAGGGTCGTCTACCCCTAGTGGTCTGGTTGGTTTCCGGTTCTCGTGGCGGGCCACAGGAATTTCGCCGAGAACTGAGGAATTGCTCCAACACGCTTGGGCCCCGGGCACGAGAGGGGCCTACCGTTCTGCCTGGTCAGCTTGGCACGGTTGGTGTTTGCGAAGGGGTGAAGATTCCACTTCTGCCTCTCTAGACTCGGTTCTGGATTTCCTGTCTTCATTGTTTGATTCGGGTTTGGCTTCTCGTACCATCAATGTGTACCGGTCAGCTTTGTCGGCGGGCCATCGGGCTTTTGATAATTCCCCCCTGGGGAGACACCCTTTGGTCTGCCGCCTTCTTAAAGGGGTACGTTTGTCTCATACCCCGGCACCCCTCTACGTGTGACGTGACTATGGTGGTGTCGTTCCTCTGCTCATGGCCGGTTAATGCTTCATTGTCTTTACGTCAATTGTCTGCTAAATTGTTGGTTTTGCTCTGCCTTATATCCTGTAAACGTGTCGGGGACGTCAGGGCGCTGGATTTTGGTGTACGTTCCTTCTCGAAGGATGGCGTTTGTTTCGACGTCTCACGTCGTACCAAGACGTCGATTCGTACAGTGTTTTTTCCGGCTTTTCCGAGGATTCCTGAATTGTGTCCGGTTCTTTGCCTTCAGGAGTATGAGAGTCGTACATTGGCTCTTCGTCCCCTGCCGGGATCCCCGTTGTTTATCTCGTTTCGGATCCCTCATAAGCCTGTTAGCTCCCCAACTATGGCGCGTTGGGCTCGGTGGCTGTTGGATCTTGCTGGGGTTGACGTTTCGCGCTTTGGCGCTCATTCCATACGTAGTGCGGCGGCTTCTAATGCTTTTATGGCGGGTTGCCGCCTTGAGGACATTATGAAGTCGGCGGATTGGTCGCGTGAGCCTACGTTTCGTATGTTTTATTTTAAGCCGGTATCTCATTGGTCACAAGCACTGATGCGTTGAACGTGCAAATAAGAAGCCTCCGAGGCCTGCCTTAAAATTCCCAAATTTTCCTAGTCCCGGTGACGGAAAGTTTGGATTTTAATAAGGACTCGGAGGCGAGTATTTCCCACCTCTCCCGCCCTGAGGGGGGTGTTTTCAAGACCTGCCGGGATGGTTGTATTTAGGCGCAGCGCACGATTAGTTATGGTTTGCCTCCTGTTGCTTGGAGGCGGGAACCGAGGGTTCGGTGTTGTTCCTTCCTAATGCCTGCCTTCGTGTTCTGTTCTTCTTACAGCTGCTTGATGGTCTATGGACTGTGTCTTCCTGCGGGATTGCCGTGCGCTCTAGACGGAGTTACTGTTCGCTGTTCCTTGATCTTGTGGTTCCAGTCGCATGAAGAAAGAGGGCGTTACTGCTCCAGGCCAGACTGTTTATAGACTAGGGGGCGGGGCTTACTAAGAGGAGGGTTACCCCACGTTGGGGGCTTGACCTGTTTTTTTTCATGTTCTTGTTATCACTTTTCTTTACTGCTATAGGGTTAATAAAAAGAGAGATTGCAAATACTCGCCTCCGAGTCCTTATTAAAATCCAAACTTTCCGTCACCGGGGACTAGGAAAATTTGGGAATTATCAGGATACAAAGTGTGCCTAGAACAAGCAGCCGAAATCTCCGATAATACCTGTGACAATAAGTGTACCCGGCCTGTGCTGAGCGCCGCGCCTGGAATCCGCAAATCCTGAGTCAGCAGAGCAGGGGAGCAGATGGCGGCAGACGCGATCAGCACATTTCTGAGAAATTCTCTGCCATAGTGCCTGGTGCTGGTGGAAAGCAAGACTGGATAGAAAAAAAGCACCAGGAACGGCAGAAGGACCTTCCTGATGTAATCCGGAACCATCTGGACTCTACCGCGAGGGACAAGAACGTCCCAGCTGTGCAACCCAGTCAAGGTCAGAGCGAGCGAAGGACGAGCCTGGAGGCGCATGTTAGATAGGCCTGACCGGCGACAGGACGGCAACACCGAGAAAACCTGCTTACTGTCTGTGTAACACGGTGCCCACGCATGTGTGGGATCCGCACACGTCACAGTAACATGGTACCAGCGCATGCAACAGAACCGCAGTGTCACGGTAACATGGTACCTGCGCATGTCACAGTAACGTGGTAGCCGCGCATGCCACAGTAACATGGTACCCGCGCATGTCACAGTAACATGGTACCAGCGCATGCAACAGAACCGCAGTGTCACAGTAACATGGTACCAGCGCATGTCACAGTAACATGGTAGCCGCGCATGCCACAGTAACATGGTACCAGCACATGTCACACTAACATGGTACCGCACGCATGTCACAGTAACATGGTACCAGCGCATGTCACAGTACATGGGTACCCACGCATGTCACAGTAACATGGTACCAGCGCATGTCACAGTAACATGGTACCAGCGCATGTCACAGTACATGGTACCCACGCATGTCACAGTAACATGGTACCAGCGCATGTCACAGTAACATGGTACCAGCGCATGTCACAGTAACATGGTACCAGCGCATGTCCAGTAACATGGTACCAGCGCATGTCACAGTACACATGGTACCAGCGCATGTCACAGTAACACATGGGCGCCCCAGCCCCTCGGATGCCGGTAAACCAGCTCAATGCAACTGCACACGTCACGGTAACACGGTACCCGCGCAGTAACGGCACCCGTGTCTCTGAACTCAATTGGCTCTGCGGACTCGCCGTCAGACAGACTGGATGAATAAACTCAAAGCTGGGCTGGTTCCGGTGTTTTCTTGCTCCAAGCAGCA